>OX276406.1:29622812-29867589 GCA_946251805.1 Cybosia mesomella
GTATATGGGACCCATGGGTGTACAGGCTCTCATAGGTGTAAGGGCCCCGAGGGTTTAGTCAACGATGCGTGGCTGTAGGCGAGTTTAAAGAAACAACAAATTTGCAGTAATACGGTTATATTTTAAAAGTCGGGTAAGAACATATACACATAAAAGACTATGAGGACGCGCGTAGCGTTCGGGAGTTGTATCGAGCGACTGTTTGGTAAGGTGGAGGGCAAATACCCCTCCCCTTTGGTACGTCACCACGCGATCGTCTTCTAACAAAAGTTGGGAGTAATTCCTACATTATTTTTCAAAATAACACCTACTCGTAAAAGCTTGTAATAAATATTAGGCTCACGTCGCTAACACGCCCCACCCCAGTGCTACCTGTAACGCTCTCCCCTTAAAGGTGTCCGAAAGTATTTGTACCGCCCACTGATGAGACGATGGACCTGAATGCAGCAACTGATTACAGTGCTGAAAGCACTGAGAGTATCCGTTACTATTATATCTTCCAAGTTTAGGAAGATACTATTAAAAGTTTGGCTTTATTGTGATCGTCTAAATATTTATAAGTATGAAACCCTTTATACATTGTGTTTAAGCATTGTAGCAACTCATAGTCCTTTATTTGGTACATTGAGACAAGACAAGAGTACATGGTATTGAGAACACTGATTTCAATCTAATTCCTATAACTATTATTCTATCTAGCAATAAAATTAAATAATGTTCCTATACAACTACATTAAATCCCTGAACCTAATATGATTTAATATTTTGATTTTAGAAGCTACCTAGTCTCTATAGTGATAATTAGTGATATTTATAAAATTCTGAATATTAAGTTCATTCCTAAGTGATCCTAGATATAGACATATTAAGTTTTGTGGACCTTTAAATGCAAGTTAGTTCAATTTCACAGTATGATATATAAGCATTTAGTTTAAGTAGAAGTGAGGATATAATACACACAATATGGAGTTGTCTCACCATAACTGGACCTTGCAAAGGAAATGTATATAGTTTTCTTTAGACAAAGAGATAGTAAATATTGGTATGTAGTCAAGTAAATAAAATGTGTGATTAAATACATATGTGGTTAATAATTAGTTACCTTGAGATAACCTACATAGTAGATTATCTCAGAGTAGCCGGAAAAATGAAATGAAGCGTCTGTTGATATGTGTAGACTGCTAGGATGGGGTATTTTTATAGGTAATAAGGAATCCTATGACCAGTTCCATTGCTGGAACCGGGGAGGCCGCCTCCTCCAAAACCCCAGGCCCCCAACGAGCAACCAATCCTCTCCAGAGCTGAAGGCATACTACTTTTAAGTTATGCACAACCTTGGTGCTTTACAAAATAAAAATAGTACCGAATTGGGAATGAGTGCCGAATTTCAACAAGTAGGTTAGATGGAAATATATCCAGTCTAACGAATGTATAGCTCGAATCATTGCTGTAGTGTATTCATACACAGGCAGTAATTGGGTAACCCCTTGGGCAGTTCATCTAGAACACGGCCAATGAGTTACTAGCGCTGTTATGGGTACCAGCTGTAAACAGACATGGTAATATATATGGTAAGGTCTTCGCGAGCTTGTGGCAACTGTCCACGTTTTAGGGTCAAGTGATACCGCGACCAAACGCTTTCAAGACACAATGCGAGCTTGTGGCAACTGTCCACGTTTCAGGGTCAAGCGATACCGCGACCAAACGCTTTCAAGACACAATGCGAGCTTGTGGCAACTGTCCACGTTTCAGGGTCAAGCGATACTGCGACCAAACGCTTTCAAGACACAATGCGAGCTTGTGGCAACTGTCCACGTTTCAGGGTCAAGCGATACCGCGACCAAACGCTTTCAAGACACAAGTATTTTCCCCACACCGATAAAGACATAATAATAAGTAGGTAGGTAAGTATGATAGCATGTATTGCGAGGGCTTAGCCCAGCATGACATATCACTTACAATGAGACGAGCTCACATCCGTCAAACAGGATACATAGATCGAATTGGACACCGATCCTGTAAATAATTTGTTTTAAATGTCTGAATTAAATCAGGCACTCACAAGGACTGGATAAAGACAAAGGAATTGTCAAGAGTTAAATGAAACTGCTTTGTAAGACATAACAATCATTTACTCAAGTAATTACCGTACCTTTGAGCTTCTCATCTTTACAATGAAAGTGAGGTCTGTATTTGATAGGAATAATAGTCCAGCAGATGGCTGTATGTGTTTACACAATACAACACAAGGTGGACTGTCTAATCTTGTCCTATCACCAGTTGAGAAACCGTATGATACTACAAGATAAGCTCAGTAGGGTTGAGCTAGCTATGGGGCATCAGTCGTCACTAAACATCCCCTCAGACCGAACCAATATTAGCAATGAACTGAGTCAGAGTATGATTATGTTACCTTACTTGATTAAGCAAGGTTTCACAACACACATCGACAATCCATTACTAGCTATTGTTGCGTATAGTACTGTTGTCTCGGCAGACTAGGCAAGTAAAGGGACGCTACATTCCATCCACTAGAATAAACATTTAGTTTGTCTAGCACATAGAATGCGATATCCAACGCTGAACGGGCTCTGCCCAATTGGGGTTCCCTATAATAAAACAACGGTCGAATACAGCCATCCTCTGGACTCATCCCAGACAGACTGTTGAATTTCAGTAGAACCATCGTAAAAAAATAAGATAGCTCAATTTCTCAAACCTTTACCTCATTCCAAGCAAACTTAAGAACTTGGGAGGCTCTTAAGCGTGCCTAGAACTACATATTTCGTGTCCACAAGGGTATTGTGTATTGTGCAGGATGAGTGTAATGATGAGTGTATAAAGTAATATTTTATAAGTTAGTTTACCAAGTCATATGACCCGTTAATCACACTTTGAATATTAAATGCCATTACAGATACAGGCTAAGAATCTACAATAGACATCTCAGGCTTATAGAAACTAGCCATCTAGATTTAGTTAAGGTAACATTGAAAGAAAATGTTAGTAGCAAATTGCTTACATACCTATAGGTTAACGGCAATAAAAGTGTTCCCAGTCACCTCACTCCAGATAGAGAGCCTCGAGTACTCTAAACCCAGCATGAATCGACAGAGAACGCTATCATAGCATAGTCACCGTCTGATCCCTGACCTGACTTGGCCAAAGTCAACCCAGTTCACATACCACGACCACACCAGATATATAATTCTTAGGTTTCAAAGGAAAATTTATATTCTATTTTAGTTTTCTACCTCCAACCCACAAAGTAAATTATCATGAATACAATTTATGAAACCTAAATACACTCAAGTTCTTTGGGCACCTGACACGGAATGAAGACTCGATGGAGCGTCTCGTGGTACAGGGCAGAATGGAGGGCAAAAGGTCCCGTGGTCGCTCTCCAACTAGATGGTCGGACCTCATCACCTCCCTAACACAATCCACCATGACCGACTGCTCCCACAACGCAACCAACAGAGAGCGATGGCGGCGCATTGCACGAGCAGCCGTTCATCAGGACCCCCCATCATAACCACGACCACTCTGTCAAGAGTGCACGACTAAGAAGAAGAAATACAGTCAACATTTTAAGAATAAGAAGAACAGAAACTAAGATACCTCACCACCAGATTTAAACGCAGGCTACAAGGCTTTCTAAAATTCGGATAGAAATTACGATGAACTTTTCCCTAATTTACTTTCTCGGTTATAGATTCGCGGCGTTTCCTATCACTTTCCTATTATATCCTAAGCTGAGCAGCGACTGATCGAAGGCTGCTCGGGCAGAGCTTCCGCTTGCTTATAGTTCGCGACGAATTCTTGAAGACTCCTCCCCGATATTCCCCGGTACGCTCCTTTTATTACCTCTTACTACCCCCCTTTCCTATAATCACGCCACTACACGTCATCTCTTCTGAGTTGCCATAAAACAATATGTTTTAAAGCCACTACCAACTATCGACTATTTGAAATTAATAACGGAAGCTATCAGCCTAAACAATTAAATTCACTTTATCTATTCCTACTCTTTAAATTGTCTTGTAACCAAATTAACATGAGATTATACCAAAATTATATTAAAAGTTAATAAAAGAAATTATTAAGTCTTGAATTGTCACCACGATGAAACAAATCACAAAAAGCAACAATGATCCCGCTCGGGTTCGAACCCACGACCCTAAATCTGCAACGTCTGAAGCCGTTCTGAACAGCAAGCCCCCATCCTCAGACCGCAAATGCAATCTCGATGGTTGGACCGTCACATACCTTAGCAGCACTCATCAACAACAAGTACTCCAGCGACGCGCGTGACTGCCCTAGTAAGGATGCCCGACTGGGTTTTGATTGTAACCTTGCCCACACGGCCGTCTTTTCCTGGGATAGCCTCCTGTATCAAGCCTTTAGGCCATAAGTTCCGAGCATCACTTTAAAACGGCCGAACAGATTCAGCTTTAATTTTGCATGAATATTCTTCCATGTTACCTCTTGCGGATTATAGTAAAAGTCTATTTTAGAATGAATGTTTAATCTCCGCTAATATAGCTCACAACAATTAATTAATTTAATTTGAAGTTATAGTGGTTTTTAAGTAGGTGAAAAACTGGGGGCGCTAAAAATTAATTTAGTCTCAAAGTGTCTACTGCCCGTTTTTTTTTTTTTTTTACGTGCGGAAATCCCTTCGGATACCCCCCCGCTGGCCAGCGGGGGTGGTTATGTCGTGTCTCGACTAAAACCGCACGGTGTCCTCCCCAAGTGTCCGTTGCCGGGCACCCCGGGTAAGCCCTCGAAAGGATAACTCCAGGGTTGCCGGTGGACTTTGGCCGCCACCGCGGCCTTGCCTGGTGGGGTCGGGTTTTATCCCGCTTCGGTGAGTTGGCAGGCGTGTGTAGGGCACACACGACACGCCTCCGCCACGGCCTGCTTCTGTAAGGACGGCGAGTCGGCCAACTGCCGTCCTCAGGCCCCGATCATGGAGGTCGGTAGTCCCGGGCGTAGATGAGTCTGCGGCGTCCTCGCCGCAGACTGCGAAACTCGGGGGGCTGGGTTCTTTCCCGCTCCCTCTCTGCCGTCTCTTTCGCGCGCATTACCTGCTCGCAGAAAGAGGCGGCGGCGTGCCACTTGCTCCCGTCGGAGACCACGGCCCTCACCATGGTCTCCAACGAGAGAACGTCCACGCCCAGGACCGCAACGAGATCCCGGCGTTGACTCGCCCACGCAGGGCACTCCACCAACGTGTGGAGCGCCGTGTCTTCGCCAGGATCCTCGCTGTGCTGGCACTGCGGCGTTGTCTCCCGGTGGATGCGCCACAGATACTAACCGAAACACCCGTGTCCGGTAACCATCTGGCACATCCGGTAGGAGAGGTCCCCATGGTCCCTCTCCAACCACTCCTTCATGATCGGTCTCACCGCCGCAATGGTGGATTCCCCCCACCTTGGGTGCTCAAGTCGCACCCTCCATGTCTCCGTGAGTTCCTGGCTGAGCAGGGACCGCTGAGCCCTGATTTCTCGGGGCTCCGGCCTATGGCCCCGCTCCAGCGCCTCCTTGCGCCACTGGTACAGCAGCGCAAGGGCTCTCGCTTCCAGGTCCCATGGAGGGGTCCCGGCTAGGAGACATGCCGCCTCGACGGAGATCGTGCGATACCCCCTGATGACTCTGACGGCCATCGCCTTTAACGGACTGTTAAGAACAGCCACGTTGCGGGCCGCCAGAGTCTCCGCCCATACGGGGGCCCCGTATAGGGCCATGCTTCGCACGATCCCCAGGTACAGTCTCCTAGTGGGGGCGTTGGGTCCCTTAACGTTGGGCATCAGCCGCGATAGCGCGGCCGCAGCCCCCCTCAGTTTCGGGACCAGACTTCGGAGATGAGGTCCGAAGTCCCATCGGCTATCGAGTACGAGCCCAAGGTACTTCATCGTGGGCTCGATGCCGATGCTTACGCCCCCTACGGTTATGCTGGTTCCCGCAGGTGGCCCCCTCCGAGGCCCGTGAAAACACATAGCCTCGGATTTGTGGAGAGCCACCTCGAGTCCCAGCCGCCGTATCCGACCCACGACTTGAGCAACCCCTGCCGTGGCCTTCAGTGCCGCGCTTCGGTACGTTGCTCCCCGCGCCATAACGAGGGTGTCGTCAGCATAGCACACTATGCTGACACCCTCGAGCAACGTACCGCGCAGCACCCAGTCGTATCCGATGTTCCACAGGAGGGGCCCTAGGACCGACCCCTGCGGAACACCGCACACAGGTAAGGAGGCACTCCGTGATACGCGAGCGCCTCCCTAACGCAGCTCCAGGGTAGGGTGTTGAAGGCGTTGGCGATGTCGAGAGACACAGCAACCACCACCCCACCCCGCGAGACTACTTCCTCCGCCAGGCGCCTAACGCGCATGATCGCTTCCACGGTGGAGCGCCCCCGGTGGAAACCGAACTGGTTGTCCGCCAGATCTGGCCCCACGTTCGTGAGATGCTCGACGAGGCGCTCTGCAATAATCCGCTCAAAGAGCTTGCACACCTCGTCGAGCAACACGATCGGCCGGTAACCGGATGGCTGATCCGCCTGCCGCCCCGCCTTCCGGATAAGGACCAGTTTCCCCGTCTTCCACGCCTTTGGAAACTGGCCCCTTTCGAGGCATGCGCTAAAGAGCGCCACCAGTCGAGGCCCTAGTTCCTCAAGGGCCAGGACCCATGCTCGGCCTGGAATGCCGTCGGGTCTGGGGGCAGTGCATTTCCGGGCTTTAAGCCGGAGCACTGCTACCCCCAGTTCACTCTCCCTGACTTCAGGCACATCGCTCTCGCTATTATCAGCGTCAGGTGCCTGAGGCGGAGCCATACGCGGAGGAACATGCTCCTCCGCTCTCGCTGGGAACAAGGAGCCCAGTATCCCCTCCAGCCGCTCCGGCTGGAGGCTCTGGGTCAGTAGGGGCGCCCTTGGGCGGATTTTGCCCCTGACCGCAAGGTAAGGGCGCCCCCATGGGTTCTGCTCCAGAGACTCCAGCAGCTCTTCGCGGGCCCGCCGTTTGGAATGCTTAATGGCTACCTGGAGGGTCCTCTTGGCCCCCTTGTACGCCTCATATAGCTCCGCCTCTCGGTCTGCCGCATCGTCTGGGCGGCGACGCCTCCGGCGAAACCTGGTGTACTGGCGGCGAGCGGTCACGCACGCTGCTCGCAGCTGTGCGATCTCCGCTGACCACCAGTACACCTGTTTCTTTGCCGGGCCGGGCTTAACCCTAGTCATCGCCGCATCGCAGATATGCGACATGGCTCTCCTGAACCATTCGGCCTCTGCGTCGACATCGGCAGGCCTGGCCGGTGACGGAATCCAAGCCTGCACAATAGATGCCTTCAGGAGAGCCTCCCGATCCAGGCGTCTGAGCGCCCAACGTGGATCCGGGGGGTTCGCTATAGTCAGCGGTAGGTTAGGTGGAGGGGAGACGTTGAACCGAATGTACCTGTGGTCCGATGACGTCTCCTCCTCCTCCACCACGCGCCAACCCTGGACGCGGCGGGCGAGAGCAGGGGTCGCGAATGCGACATCCACGACCGAACTGAGCCCCCGCCGCTCCCAGGTGGCTACACTCCCCCGGTTGAGGACCTCTAGGCCACGGGTGTTGGCCCAGTCCTCCAGAACTCGCCCCTTGGCATTGGTTTCCCGGGAGCCCCAAGCCAGAGACCAGGCGTTGAAGTCTCCCAGGACCAAGACAGGGCGAGGACGGCACGCAGCGAGAACGATGTCCAGTCCTGCGAGCCATAGCTCAAGCTCATACTGGTCAAGGCTTGGCGAGAAGTAGACGGCCACGACAGCCAAACCCTCGTAGTCCGCCGCGACACAGCCTCGGCCCCTTGCAATGACTGCAAGGCGCGAGGTGTCCGCGGCGGAACCCCCGAAGACGGTCGCTACGCCGTCCAGGTCCACCGGGCTTCCGGGGTGGACCCAGTACGGCTCAGCGACCACGACCACATTGATAGACCACTCCACGATGCTCTGGTACAGAAGATCCTGAGCACCGGTGCAGTGGTTTATGTTCACCTGCAGGATGCGTATTGGTGTGTCCATTAATGGACGTCCATCTCCGCATCCCGCCGGGAATGTGGCCGCTCCTGAGCGGCACCCCCACTACCCGTTGCGGACGAACGGGGCTTTGGCCTCGAGGCGGCGCAGGATCGGCTGTCCGCCCGGTGCTCCGCCGCTTTGCCCTCCGCTACGCATTTGTAGCAGCGCGGCGGAGCATCGCATGTGCTGGCCTTGTGCCCGGGCTGACTACAGCGGAAGCACTGGTCCCCCACGGTGTCTCCCGCTGTGCACTGCACTCCCACGTGCCCCACGGCCAGGCACCTAAAGCACCTGGCCTCGCGGGGCTGCAGGAGTTGCACCCGCGCCTTAAGGAAGCCCCCAACGAAGAGGCTCCGTTCGTCCGCAATCTTCTGCGCCGCTGCGACGGGGCAGTTGACGACTGCCGTGCCGTGACCGGTGGAGCTGAAGCGGATTTCTCCAGCTCTCACCTGATCCCGGGGGCAGCCGCCTGCCTCCACGACGGCGGAGATAAGTTCCTCCGTCGTGGCCGCATCATCCAGACCCGAAATGCGCAACCCTGCGCATTTATTGGGTCTGGTGACGCGGACGGCTTCCGCGTCCAGCGACTCCCTCAGCTTGGCCGCTAGGGCATCTGCTTTGGGGCCGCTGGTGGCGCCGGAGACCTCGAGAAGGCGAGCTCCGGTGCGAGTCGTCTTGCACCGGAGCCCACCCTCAATCTCAAGGGCCTTGAGGTCCACAGAGGCCTTCGCCTGCCTCAGTACCTGGGCGTACCCCACTCCCTTCTCCACCCCCTCCGTCGTCACCGTCAGGACGACGGCAGTGGAGCGTGGGGCGCGGAGCCTCTTCGGCGCCTTCGCCGCAGCGGCTTTGGCCGCCTTTTTGGCGGCTTTTTTGGCCTTTTTCGCCTTTTTCGCGGCCCCCGCTACCTCCCATCCCTCCCCTCTGGAGGAATGCTCGGGTGTAGCGGGAGCAGCGGATACAGCGGGGGTGCCGCGCTTCTTCCCCTTCCCTTTCCCCTTATCGGGCGTTGGGTTCGCCGGGACACCGGGCCCTGTCTTGGGACCGGGATTTCCGCTGGTGGCAGTCGCGTAGGAGGCGGGCCGCACCAGTGGAGGACGGTACGCCCGGTCTTCCAGTACGCCAAGGCGCCTCTCGATCGCCGCCAGCAGCTGCGTTATGCTTGGCGCAGGCTCTGGTGCCGGCCTGGGTGCCAGATTGGGCGCCGGCGTAGGCACCGATCTAGGCGCCGACGTTGGCGTCGATTTTGCCGCCTTTGGCCCTGGCGCTGATTTTGGCACCACTATCTCCCCGGTACCAGAGGCCACCCTGGCCGGCGGTGCCTCCCGGGGACCTGGCGCAGTCCGGGCCCCCGCTGACCCCGTAACTAGCTGGGTCAGCTTTTCGACCTCCCCGCGGAGCACCCGTTGCTGCTCCAGCGAGTTAGCGAGCTCAGTTTCCAGGGTTGCGACCCGGTCCCTGAGCTTCGCTTCCTCCTCGGATACGCTCCGAGAGAGGAGCTCCTCAAGCGCTGTCTTGGCGACGGCAACATTCTCCGCCACCGTCTTCTTCTTGCCGGATACATTTTTTGCACCTTTTATGGTTTCTGTAATCCGAGCAAGCGCTGCAAGGAGCTCCCTAGCCGCGGGGACGCCTTGGTCCCTGCCACTGGGTAGTGGAGGGACGTGCACCGGCATCCTGCCCGCCGAAGTGGCCAGCACTTTTGCCGGCCGATCATCCTCACTCGAGGAGACCGCCCTCTGTCCGGAGGAGCTTCTGCTCCGGTCTAGAGCGGGTCCACGAGAGCGAGGCCTCTTACGTATTCGGCTGGGAGCTGACTCGCTGTCAGTCCCAGCCGTGGACGCAATCTCCGCGTCCGTTACCTCTCCCATAGGTAGTGGTGTAGCAGGTCTGGCGAAGACGGCCTTGGTCGCCCGCGTGCGAGACCGCAGGAATCTCACCTCTTCCTCCCTCACTACCTCCACTCCGTCATTATCATTGCCGTTATGCGTGCCTTGGTCGTCTGATTTATCCTCGGTATTACTTTTGGTTTTTGGATTTAAATTGCTCATTTCATATCCCACGAGTATGGGGGAAGGACGGTCGATCCAGGCGGAGCCCCCTGCACCTGGACAAGCCTAAATACTATGGAGGTCGGCTGGTATCCATAGGTTTTTACGACTTCGCTGTCGGGTGTTATAGACTTTTCCTTGTCGTGGGCCGACCAATAAAGGCAAGCCCTCCGGTCAGCAAGTTCACGGCGTACCCTTCTGGAGCCACCAGTCAGGTCGTTGCTGATCACCTACCGATTACGGAACGCGAGAGGATGGCTAGTCCTCTCTCACCGGCGGCGGCACAAGTGCCCGTCGGCCCCTGCGTTAGCAGTGGGCCAACCCGCCCCTGGGTCCCCCAGGACCCTATGGTGGCCTCCGCCACGAACACCATCCCTCATCCTGTCTCCTCTGAAAGCAGAGGAGTACGGAGAGCGATGTGTTCCCGCCACGTCGGGTATTGGCCGACGATCAATGCCAACCCCATAAAGGGGGAAACCATTGACCGCCGCCCAGGGTGTACCGGCCGCTCCGATTCCGTTCCCCCTGGACTGCAGCGGGATCGGAATCGGAATGACACTCGAGGAGGTTACCCGACACACACCCCTGTCTACTGCCCGTAGACAAAATAAGTTTGGGAACCCCTGTTCTAGGGTATAACCATAAACTGCACCATATATAATCACGCTATTATAAGTGCTATAGTAGCAGCAGGGTAATCGACTAAATGTATTATTGATCATTCCTTTATTTTTACAAAGCAGATCTTCACGAAATTCTGCAGTACGATAGAACTAAACTGTGATGAGTAGTAAAATATGAAGTCTCGAAACTACAGAGTTAAATACGTTTAAAAGATAGTTGATTAGAAACTCAACCGTTGATAATAACTATCAACATTTCGATGTTATGTTCGTTTCAATGTTATTGTGTGATCGATGTAAACATCTACTTCTTCATGATAAATGATTGAAAATATAACGATGAAATAGGTAACCTAATACATGTTGGATTCGAAACTGCAGAAGTAAAGATCCCTTGTTCTATTCCGAATTTAACGCGGGTGAAGTCGAAGACGAAGCGACCAGCTAGTATGCTAATAATTCACTAACTTTACCCGCACTTATTCCACTAGGTAGCGCACTGGTTGTGGTGGAGTGGAAGGAACGACTTGGGCAACCAAGCGCAGGGCACGCCGCAATAGCGGCGGTAAGGCCCATCATGGAGGATTGGCTGGAGAGGCGACACGGAAGCCTCTCCTACCGACTGACGCAGGTGATCTCAGGGAAGGGGTGCTTCGGGGACCACCTGCATCGGATCAGGAAGGAGCCAACGCCTGAGTGTCATCACTGCGACGCGAGCGAGGACTCAGGGCTGCACACGCTGGCGGACTGCCCGGCGTGGGAGGCGCCGAGGCGTGACCTCGTGGCAGCCATAAGGGTGGGAGTCCTCTAGCTCGGCAGCATGATTGCGGCAATGGTGCGGAGCGCGAGCGCGTGGGCCGCCGCCGCCTCCTTCTGCGAGCATGTAATGCTCGCGAAGGAGGTGGCGGAGCGCGCCCGGGAGAGACTTAGAACTCTCCCGGTCCGCCGAGCCCGCAACTTGCTCGCCGCGCGTCGCAGGCAACTCAGGCGCCGGAGGTCGCTTAACGACCTCCGTCCTCCATGAGCGCAGGCCTGGGGGTGGCGGGTGAGGCCACCTGTCACCCCAGCAGAAGCAGGCCGGGACGGTGGGGCGACTAGCGCCCCTCCCCCAAACCGGGGCAAGACGGGGACACCGTGGTTCCCAAACCCGAGGGGGCCATCTCGAAACCGGAGATGGCCCAGGGTCAGTCGGGGTGCGAGGGATATGCTCTATGGGCAACCTTACACCCCGGCGTCTGTAGACCCGAGACGGCGTGCGGTTTTAGTCGGTTCAAGCCCGACATAACCGCCCCCGCTGGCACGCGGGGGGGGTATCCGAAGGGATTTCCGCACGAAAAAAAAAAAAAAAAAAAAAGGTAGCGCACTGGTTCAAAAAAACTAGAACTTAAATTTTCCAATTTTTGAAATGTTCTTGAACGCACAAATTACATTGCTGAACAGTATTATCCAGAACTCTGCTCAACAAAGTTCGATTAGGATCCGAGGCCATAGCTTTCACTTTATCTAATTCCTCGATAACGCTTGCAAAGCTCCTCTTCGCTTCCAGATACAACCGAATAAACCTCATCACACCCTAACATTCGTGCAACAAACCATAGTTAAGTAGACTAGATACCTATTTAATGTTAATTTCACCGTAATAAAGGAATACGAAAGTTTTGATACCAATAACGAACACTCAAGACAGGCCAGGACACGCGCTTGGTGCAGCAAAATTGGCGGTGAACTGATGAACGACACAAACGTTTTGAGATTGTCGAAAAAATAACAGGTGAAAAGGGTAAATAACATAATTATGCGTCTATGAAAATAGTTAATTTTATGAGACTGTTTTTTACTTTAAACAATCATGATTGATAAAAATAACACGTCCATTAATAATGCGCATATATTAATAATTTGTATGAATAATGCGCGACTGTATGACGTTGTTTGTGTCTCCTCGGGTTGGGGGACTATCAAGGTTAACTGGCGACCTTTGAATTTCAGTGAACTAAGCTTTTAACAAGATTGAAAATTAGAAACAATGGATGTAAATAATGGGGATAATATTGTTGCATTTTTACATCAACCTGAATTTTGATTTTGAAGCGTCGCCGTCGGTAGCTTAGTGGTTAAGGAATCAACCTTACGATCGAGAGGTCCCGGGTTCGAATCCTGGCCATTACACTACGGACGTGAACCCACTCCTAACACAAGCAATTTAGCTTAGCTGGAGGGGTTAGGGGGGATATTAGTAATTTCGGTTACTAATATTCTTTAAAAAAAAAAGAAAAAATTAACTTTGAGAAATTCCATTATTCCATAAAAAGAAAGAATCAAGTCACTCAATTCGGACGTATATTTTTTTTCTTCGCAGTTCGCACTGATAAGCCCGCAGCCATATTCGATATTTGTATAAACTTAGGTACAAACTTTTAAAGGTATGAATTATGATAACACATAATGAAGGCATGAGAATAAAAATACAGAATTTGGGTTATGATTTTATCATTGATAATAATTAACGAATTAGAACGAGTTAGTTAGTTAGTACTTAATAGTTTAACTGTATATTCAGGTAAGTAACGAACTGTATTATTTTCTTGTGATTTCATAATGTCGAATTTTTATTTATGTATGTTTTTCATTGTACACGTCTTTATCTATGAAATATATGATAATTAACTGGTTTATACGTTATATTTTCAAAAAAATTGCTGTTGAAACATATCTGTACTCATTTGCCGGCCAACTTCGGATTACATTTGTTCTGTGTTTCCAGGTTTTTGTGATAATGAGTTCGAAACGTTTCAACATATGCCACCCATTACAATTACATTGTACCCAATTGAGTACACCCCCCTCTAGGGGAGATTGTTTTTTTTTTTCAAATTATTCGTATTTTTGTGTTTAATTACTTTGTCAACAATAATAAAACAAACTTCGCATAAAAATAGCACTGCTGGTTTTATTTCTGGTTCATTGAAATGTTACAAGAGCTTTGCTTGTTTTAGAGGACGCAATTTTATTTTTGGGACATGTGTGATGTCAATAAAAGCTTAACCCCAAGTTTGTGGGGTTGCCGCCCTCGTCCCCCGGCCGCCATCTTGGAAAAAGGGGTGCTAACACCTTTTTCGGAATATCTCGGAAACTATGCATACTACAAAAAATTCGCAAAAATATATTATAGCTAATTTCTTTGCTTACAATTATGTTCAACATCTTTTTGCCCTAAATTTAAAATTAAAGAAGTTATAAGCAAAAAGTGAGAAAATTTCTATTAAATATATATATGATAATAAATAACTTGTTTTTTATACATTTTACAAATAAATTACCTGGGATCAATCTTGTAGATGGTCTTTTGAGGAATTTTTTCTCTATAATTTTATTTAATTTCATTCATTATAACGCTGTTACAGCGCTCCAAAATTGACCTGGTTCGTCAATGCTTATGAGAATCCAGTCAAAAAGAAATGTTTAACTTAGTTTTATGATCTTTTTTTATTGTAATTACATTCTTAATTTTTGTTTGTTAAATCCGTACAACTTTACTTATTCGTTCCTAACGGTTTTCCTTACTATAGAACTTACCAAAATATTGAGTAATTTCTCGATAGAGTGATCGAGTGTACATTTTCGAGAATGTTAAGCAGGTAGAAAAGGCCGTATGGGCGGTGAACTTGACGGCTAGCAACGTGGCAATCCTGCGATCCCCCCTGCGGTTGCTGGCCGTCAAGATCACAAGGGGATACCGCACGGTCTCCTTCGAGGCGGCAAGTCGCCTTGCCGGGACTCCTCCATGGGACCTAGAAGCGAGGGCCCTTGCGGCACTGTACCAGTGCGCAAGGAGGCGCTGGAGCGAGATCTGAGGCCTGCCCCAAGAGAAATCGAGGGGTAGCAATCCCAACTCTGCCAGGTGCTCATGGAAGAATGGAAAGAACGACTTGAGCAACCAAGCAAAGGGCACGCCACGGTTGTGGCGGTAAGACCCGTCATGGAGGAATGGCTGGAGAGGCACCATGGAAGCCTCTCATACCGGCTGACGCAGGTGCTCACCAGACATGGCTGTTTCGGTGAGTTCCTGCATAATATACGCCGGGAGCCGACACCCGAGTGCCACCATTGCCGGGGCTGCTCCGTGGACACACCGCTCCACACACTGCCAGAGTGCCCAGAGTGGATGTAGCAGCACCATGTCCTTGAAGCAGCCGTCGGAGCGGGAAGCCTCACAATGCAGACCCTGGTGCTGGCCATGGTCGGCAGCGAGAGTGCGTGGAACGCTGTTGCCTTCTATTGCGAGGCAGTAGAAAAAGTACGGGAGAGGTCTAGTGCTCTCTCGTGCCGTAGAAGGCACACCGGGCGGCGGAGATCGCAGAATGATCTCCGTCCTCCATGAGCGCGGGCCCTGGGGTAACGGTCGGGGCTAGCAAAATTTTTATAGACATTTCTTCACTTTTTTGCTTACGACTTCTTTAATTTTAAATTTGATGCAAAAAGTTTTTGGACATATTTGTAGGCAAAGCGATTTGCTTCAAATTATGTCTACACGAATTTTTTGTAGGACGCATAGATTCCAAAATACCGCAATAAAGGTGTTTGCACCCCTTTTTCCAAGATGGTGGGCGGCAACCCCACAAACTTGGAGTTAAGCTTCTATTCCTCCCACATCCCCAACACATGTCCCAAAAATAAAATTGCGTCCAACAAATGCAATATTAGGTCCTTAAATTGTAACATTTCAATGGACTATTCGGCGGTTAATGGGATAAGTTAAATACCTTCTAGACTTACATTTCGTATCGGATGTGAAACGTGAATGCGGTAGAGTAGTTCTAGTCAGTCTTTTCATAAATGTATACAGGTATACTGGGTCAATAAACATGAACTCAACTGCTAAATTGTTTAATATTGGATCGATTCGAGGCGCGTGAACGTTGCCAGTTGTGGTGGTTCGGGCCCAGATATGTGATCGATTTTCTGTGCGTCGGATTATGCAAGTGTGCAGTGTAGTGATGGTATTCCCAAAATAATAAGTCATATATTCACTTCAGCTTACTTTTAATGGACCCTTAGGTCATTTACGGAAAGAAGTCGTTAAGACCTTCATGAGTAGATTGTCTAGAGTTAGTAATGTACTATGACAAATTAGGTCTAGTAAATGTTCCTGAAGAGCGTATATGTCTGTTAATAGAGTCAATGACAATGTCATCTCGCTGCTCAAATCACTGTGGCAT
Source organism: Cybosia mesomella (assembly GCA_946251805.1). Lineage (NCBI taxonomy): Eukaryota > Metazoa > Arthropoda > Insecta > Lepidoptera > Erebidae > Cybosia > Cybosia mesomella. The sequence continues at coordinate 29,638,759 of OX276406.1, forward strand.
TTAGGGGTCACCCTATGGCCTGGCTCAAGGCTCCTACGCATAGGATTATGGGGCCTCGAATTCAACTCCTTTTCATCGCTGAGAAGCGGTCAATCAACACGTCCTAAGACGTGGAATATTTATAAGGCGCATAAAGCTGCCTAGCCCCGTAACCATGGTTTAATTTTTATATTATTTATATATATCTGTTAGGGTTCTATTCGGCTGAATAGAGCTCGGAGTTGATTCGGTAAAAGAGGAATGTGTTTGCTTATGCCCAGATTTGATGCGAACTCCGACAACCTCTGCACAGTTCAGTTCTGACTCAGAACTGCTTATTAAGTTCAGGCCGATCTGAGGTTCCGCTATGGCTGGAGGATCACAATGAAAATCCTTTTATTGTGTAGATATCCACCGAAATCCCAGCGACGGAACGTCACCCCGTCTGCGCCTTTAGGCCAATTCATTCAATTAATTTTTGAATACCAATTCACGTCCCACACTAATCGCAAGTTTTAATTCATATAAAATGTGCTATCCTTGACTTAAGCATTGAAATAACCACTGTTTTGCAGATTATTAAATAGACTAAATGAATTTAGTCTCCAGACTCTGTGATAGATAAGCTATCATCTTCGATCCTTGTTATTAAATAGATTAATTACTTACGAACAGCTCGATCTCTCCGTCTGTCGCGTGCCTTTTGTGTTCAATTGAGACCATCAGCTCAAAGGTCAGTTATATATTATGCATTGCATATTTGAAATTAATTTCAAAATTCTTGATTACCAGAAGTTATATAGTGTCTGAGTATGGCTTGAGTTTTTACTTGAACCTTAGATAGAATTGGCTTCATTCAGTTAGGTCAGATAGTAGTTTGACTCATCAATCTTTCAAGCTCATTTATAGAATCTCTAGCTTCGTGTATAATTCGTAAAATAAGCCTAGGCGTGTACGATGGCGTTTTGCGGATAAGACTTGTACTTATACATTTTATTTACTACATTGTAATGTAATTATTATTGTATAGTATTGTAATTAAAATTCGCGTTCAGCGTGATCTTATTAACTGAATAATTATCATCCTTTAAAACTCCATTTTACTATTGCCAAATGACGAAGGGAATTAATTCTAAACCATTGAAATAGCAGATATATTAAATTAAGTATTTTTATTTCATAAATGAAGTAATTAGAATCTGGGTAGATTATTTAGATCAGATGTGACCGATTAGAGTCACATCTAGACCGAGCTTTCCGTTCCTATGGCCATAAAATACAGGGAAAACGAAGGCTCAAACGAAAAAACCTTGTATGCCATTAATACTTAATTCTAACACAAATATTTACACAAGACTTAAATCTATTTATGATAAAATTGCATGCACCGTAATTTTCACAGTTATTGTGTGCTCGATGAAATGTTATTTACTTGTTAATTATCCTTTAATCTAATCCCGGATAATTTGTCTGGGTTTATGTCTGACCCAATACACAATGATATACGTATATATATGTGTATATATATATATATATGTGTGTTGATTTCATTGATATCATTTCAGTAGTGACTTACAAACACAAGAATGGTTTTGTTTAGAACAGAATAACATGATTGTGCACTTAATTTAGTTATCGTTGGTTATCAAGCACATTATAAAAAGCAATTTATTATCAGGATTTATAACTTGATCTTGAATATCTTTACAATTTCATCTTACACAGACACGATTTTAAACAGTTTATACACATTTATAAACACATCAGTTCAAAACTTTGTTCATAATATATGTTCATAATTTAATGTAATTTTCATGAATTGTATGGGCTGATCAATTCATTATATTTAATTAGATGGTTGTATCGGAACTAATGGAATCGCCATCACTCTCGTCTGTGCTGTCCTGAGACATTTCCACATTATCAGTACAATAATGATTAAAATAATTATTATAATACATATGTATGAAACTGTTAGTTCCCAATACGATCTGTATTTAAACAATAGCTCGTATTCCTTATCGGTCATAAGGTCCATTATTAATAACTCGTTTGGTTATGTTTAGCTACTAAAGACAGTTAATTATAAAGCTCTATGTACAAAGTTTTGAACACAAAAATTATGCAATTTTGTATACTTTCCCAAAAACCAGCTTTCTGCTCCAACTTATTTATTATTATTCCTGCCTAATTCTTATACAATTATTATCTAAATTTATTTATTACAAGTAAATAATTGTTCTGGTCTGGGTGTTTCTATGTATAATATGTATGTATTTACAAAAAAAAAAGTATATAAGTATGTTTATCCGCATTCTGGAACCCATAACACAAGCTAGTTACACTATGCTTACTTTGGGTCTAGAAAGCGCTGTGTAGAATGTCGTAGAATATTTATTATTATTATTATATTAAATAAACTAGTTTACACAATACAAAGAAAATTATCTAAACCGGACTAGCATCAACTAGTCAAATCTTTCTATCAATCCTTTCGGGAGCTCTCTACGAGACGTGAAGCTCGACCCAAGGTTGAAACCGTTCTGCCTGTTCCTCCTTCCCCTCGTCGCGTCGCCAGCGCAACCAGATTCTCTTGGCTCCGCCCTGTATCGCTTTATCTGAAAATGAAAATTAATCAAGCCAGTCAATTGTTCTTGGTTGGTTTAAATTTAGCATCGCTGGGTCGCGCCCTCTCGCGACTCGCGAATGCCCTACATTAGCGACAGGATTCTTATGATAATATTTTTTGTACTCGTTGACCTACGAGTTCTCATGCATGCAGTGAATTTTTTATAAAAATCTCCCTTCGCAATTTATGACGGCTTTAAGTGTGGTCAAATTTCCTAGGATTTGAGGTCATTATTTATTCCTCTCAAGTTTAGCACTGACATTTAAAAATATTAACTACAATTTCAAGTTAATTTATAGGTCTAGAATGTCTGGTGCCAACTTATTTATGAGGTAGTACGAGATTAGTTAATTGCCCAATTTTAGAATTTATTTTATGCATATGTTGTTGGACCATAAGAAAAAAAAAATAGTTTGTTTTGGCAATGAAACGTAATTATTTTTGTATTATAAATTATGGCTAATTATCTCCAATAGTTGGCCATCTCACAGTATAAATTAAAACTGACGCGAACATGTTACCACAAGTCGCATGGCGATACGCAAGGGTACATGAGTCTTTTGTCGCTGACATGATTCTTTTGGAATTAAGCCGGAGACATCATGCCAGCAGGTTTGGTTTGTATACCCCTTTACTACTTAGGCTGTATATTGATGGGGTGCTTGGTTGGGGACCTCCACGCGGTGCACCCTGGGCAACGGAGACGGCAGCGCCTCTCTCCTAGGGTGGGAGAGACGCTGCCGCCTACGGCCAACTCCGACCGAGGCGAGGACGGCCCTGTTGAGGGCTGTTCGGAAGCTTTCCACGTGTCCCTCTGATTAGCAGAGGGCACAGTGGAGAGCAAGTAAGGGGGCCATCTCGAAACCGGAGATGGCCCAGGGTCAGTCGGGGTGCGAGGGATATGATCTATGGGTAACCTTACACCCCGGCGTCTTAAGACCCGAGACGGCGTGCGGTTTTAGTCGGTGCAAGCCCAACATAACCGCCCCCGCTGGAGACCCCCCGCTCTCCAGCGGGGGCGGTATCCGAAGGGATATCCGCACGAAAAAAAAAAAAAAAAGGCTGTATATTGAATGAGAGTAAGAAATCATTGATCATCGCGGTTCCATAGTGTTTTAATTTGTTCAAAATTACAACTAAACCTATAACCCAAATTAAGTGTTGTACCCCTGTTACTGTGTCAATTTATCCTATGGAACAGTGAGAATTCCCTTTTCTCACTAGTTCCATTGATTTTTAAAATGCAAGAAATGAAACTAAATTTAATTTAACATGTCCCACTAGTTCCACGGGGTTAATTCAATGAAACTAGTGAGATTTTTTTTCTCAGTTGTTACATTATCAAACTCAATGGAACTAGTGAAACCAATTTTAATGATTTGTTCTCGTCTATAATAAAACGAAAGTTAATTAATACCATTCTCATAAGTTTCATTTCTATATAAACATTTCCAACCAAAAACAAGATTTAAAATCCTGGGCAGCTCCAAATTTCAAATTTAGGTAATTTTCACAAAAATAATTCCAAAATTAATCCTTAAGTCCCTACAACAATTAATGACCTTTCGTCTCAGAAGAAATTTTTTCATTGGCTAAAGTAAAAAGAGATTTCCTCTATTTTTAATATCTGTAGGCCATGAAAAGTACCTATATCCGGAACCCGCACGAAACACGAACGAAAGAAGTGTCATTTAGGTACCATGAAGTTTCGGGGTGCGAGGGATATGCTCTATGGGCAACCTTACACCCCGGCGTCTGTAGACCCGAGACGGCGTGCGGTTTTAGTCGGTTCAAGCCCGACATAACCGCCCCCGCTGGCACGCGGGGGGGTATCCAAAGGGATTTCCGCACGATAAAAAAAAAAAAGGTACCATGAAGTTACTTCGGATTTCGTTTTTTCGGTCGGGACCATGAAGTATGTTTGGGAAGGATGGCGAGCGATGGGGGAGGCCTATGTTTAGCAGTGGACTTCCTACGGCTGATATGATGATGAGTTTCGTGTTTAATTATTTTTTTGCGGGCTGTCAATATTCCGAATTTTGCGGTTTTGAGTTTTTAAATTTAGCTTTACCAGTTCCATTGAGCTTGATAATGGAACTAGTGAGAAAAACCCAAAATTAAAACTAGTTTCTACCTAAATATTGGACTAATTTTGTTTGAACTTTGCATAGTTTCAGCTAAGGGGATAACAAGTGCATGGTTCAAGTAAATGCCTACACGTGGTCTCCTTACTGTATAATGAACCTAGTTTTGTTATCAATTTGCGAAATAAATTATAATAGCCAGTCGTTCGTGCTTGCATAGTTTTTGTTTTTGTTTTAAATTTGATAAGTAACAATAATAGGCATAAAATGGTAATGATCGTGTTTCTTAATGTCTTTTTTAATTTTCGGTGACCCTGAAGCGATTCCTGAAACGATAAGGAAAATATATATATGAAGAGCAAAGAGACGTTCAACAATCAAAGCATTTGCAGACTTTAACTAAGAATCATAAATTTAAGAAACATAAAGGTAAGTGTTCCTCATGTATTTAGAAAACTAAAAAGTCTGACTTAACTAAGCGTACCTTTTTTTTTTCGTGCGGAAATCCCTTCGAATACCCCCCCGCCGGCCAGTGGGTCCGGTTATGTCGGACTTGAACCGACTAAAACCACACGCCGTCTCGGGTCTACAGACACCGGGGTGTAAGGTTGCCCATAGAGCATATCCCTCGCACCCCGACTCACCCTGGGCCATCTCCGGTTTCGAGATGGCCCCCTCGGGTTTGGGAACCACGGTATCCCCGTCTTGCCCTGGTTTGGGGGAGGGGCGCTAGTCGCCCCACCGTCCCGGCCTAGCTTATAATACGGGTTCTAGATAGGGGTGTGTACTTTGTTCCAGGTTATTTTTTATTATATTTGTTGACGGATAGTATCTATTGTGATTGTTAAGGACCGTTGTTCATGACAGACTATGACCTAATACGGTTCCGAATAGACTGCCACTTCGCGGTCGCCTTCAGTGGACTGTATGTTGAGGATGTTGAGTCGAAGAATGAAACACTTGGATAGGTGGACTTGATTGACGTCAGTGAGGCATTGGATGTACTTGGCCCAGCACTACCCTTGATGTACTACTTCCTGTTGAGCTTCCTTGTTCCTTGAGAGACTCTTGTTGTCTACTTGTTGCCCCATGTCCAATGTCCAACCAAATGGTCCCTGCTTTTATAGTCTTTTGTAGTGCTGGCCTGCGATCCAAATTACCTCACCTCCGCATTTCCATTTATTTATAAATCTCATGTTATACATATTAATCACATAGCATATATGTATATAGGTAGCAATAAGAGTTGCACGACAATAGGTACTTACACCTGGTCGGGGTGCGAGGGATATGCTCTATGGGCAACCTTACACCCCGGCGTCTGTAGACCCGAGACGGCGTGCGGTTTTAGTCGGTTCAAGCCCGACATAACCGCCCCCGCTGGCACGCGGGGGGGTATCCGAAGGGATTTCCGCACGATAAAAAAAAAAAAAAAAGGTACTTACACCTGTACCGTGCGACGTCGGGCTACTGAATGACGGGCGGATTGATCCCTCAGACTTATATATGGGCCCTGCCTCCCGCGAGCTACTATATAATAAAATGGCACCAGCCGGGGGAGCGCATATTCGCTTCTTACGGCGTGGGAGGCAGTCGCGGGGTGTAATTAAACTTACATACTAGTATACAAAGTCGTATTTCTTATTTATACGAAGTTATGTTAGATTCTGAGTAATGCATTGTCGTAATTATATTTGTAATTATGCTTTTCGGGGAATGTACTTTCTTTATTAAATTTGGCTCTAACATACTTAATTACTCAGAAAACTAACTCAACAGTAGTAAGCTATTTATCTTAGCTTAATATCAAAATAATTACATAATTACGTTTTTAATTTACGTAAACCTAACATTTTCATAATTTATTCATTATATTCACGCTTACTAATCTACGTGTCACTGGCACATGTGTCCATAGTCTATTTGTGTCGTGCACAGTGATATACTTGATTTTTTTTTAAATATTATAACTATATTTTATTCACTGATCGATGAAACCTTAAATAAAAATTATATATCGATCTCAAAGGTATTCACTCGTTTGTTTGTGAGAGCTGTTATGGTCGTCAACTTCAGTTTATATTCGCGAAAAAAGGAAGACCGATATCGGAATGTTCTAATACAGATTTTCAAATCAAATCAAATGTTTTATTTGTAAAACATAGGTATACAAAGATCTTATATATTATAAATAGTAGGTTCACTATGTTTTGCCACTTGGGCATACAAATTGATTTAAAAGCTACTTAGCCACAATATCATAATACAATAATAGTCACAATGTCATAGTTTAGAATTAAAATGTCACAGTATTACATTATATTGAAGTATCATTTAAGAATTCGTCAAGCGTATAATAGCATTTGTCAATTAACAAAGATTGTAGATTCAGTGAGTAATCAAGATATAAACTGGGTTCCTCATAATTTGTATGAAAGCTGTAGGCTCACTCTCATACGATATGCTACGGCAGCTAAAGAAATTCATTTTGTTTTCCTTTGATATGATCATTTATCGATTCTTAAGATAACATAAAGATACAAACGTTCGTAATTGCACCATGGATAATAATTTTTATTTTTATAACTGGCTTACTAAACGGCTGACTTTGATGTTTAAGTGACGTCACAATTTAGTGACACGCCTTTTTAGAGTTCCGTTGCCAAATGGCAAAAACGGAACCCTTATAGATTCGTCATGTCTGTCTGTCTGTCCGTCCGTATGTCACAGCCACTTTTTTCCGAAACTATAAGAACTATGCTGTTGAAACTTGGTAAGTAGATGTATTCTGCGAACCGCAATAAGATTTTTACACAAAATTAGAAAAAAAAACAATAAATTTTGGTGGAGTTTGGATACTTGTGAAACTTAAAAATTTTTTCTTCATGAAACCCATTGGTTAGTGGTATCTATGGATAGGTCTTTAAAAATGATATTGAGGTTTCTGACTGAATAGTCAGCGCGAGAGACACCTCCAAAGTGGTAAAATGTGTGCCCCCCCCCCCCATGTAACTTCTAAAATAAGAGAATGATAGAACTAAAAAAATATATGATGTAAATTGACATTCTGTTACGAAAGACTCTATATAATTCTGACAAAAAAAATGTAATTGCTGGAGACATAAATATAAATATAAATATATTAAAAGCAAGCCAAGAATCAGCTGAGTTATTTGAGTTAGCCAAAATTTCAACTTAACATTACACATAACTCAGCCAACGTGTACACAACCCAAAGCCAATTCCGTCGATGAGAGTTTATCTGCTCATAAGCCCGACTTCGCCGCAATGGGTGTGTACTTGCGGGGGTTTACTGAATTGTAGATTTCGCCGTGTAGTGCTGGTCTTCAGTGGAACACCTATTATGGGTAGCCTCGAAGAGTACTTGATTTTTCCAGAATGAAAGAGAGATTTTTTCATGTATCTTCATTTATTCTTTGTGAAGAGGAGAGAGCACTTCTCGCTTGATTTTCTAGTTGCCGACTGAGGTATCGAATCAAATTAAAGCGGCTTTTTATACTCTCAATTCAATTAATTAGATTTTTCTGATTGGCCGATCGAACTATCGCGGCTCGTTAGCGACACCGCGGCTTAATGACTTTTCGCGGATGTACCCCAATGGTCGATCGGTCAATCTTACAAATATGCGTTTATTTTCTATTTACAATGATTTATATACCATATTATGTATTCTAATACGGAGTAGAAATAAGGTGACACGAAATAAGATACAATTTACACTTATAGGTAGTTAAACAATGACGATTTCTTTGTCGCAAACTTAAAACTATTATACACGATATATTATTCCTACAGTGTTTTGTAAATCAGTTTAATTATATACATTATCACTTATGTACTAACTAAATTAACCTTATATACTAGTTATTCTGCAAACAACGCGACAGCAAAAATCCTGTATTGATCATATTATTAGTAATATCAGTACAGCCAAGGGTGAAATCCTTCACCTTGGAATGTCGGACCACGAAACAGCCTAATTAGTTACTGTTCCTATAACTAATAAGAAAATTACACTTACGAGCTATTCAGTATACAAAAGATTTTTTCTAGTGAAAATTTATTCAGATTTAAAGAGTGTATGGCAAGTTTTTCATTTAGTGAGGTATATGCAGAGTCAAACCTAGGTTTGGCATATTCCAAATTCCACGAACTAGTCTCATTATTCTTCAATCTGCGCTTTCCTACACTAAAACGGAAAATTTTACACAAGCCTAAAATAAGTGGAGTAGTAAAGGATTAAGAGTTAGCTGTAAAACAAAACGACTACTACGGCTAAAATACTACAAACACAAATCTGAAACAAATAAAGAAAAATTCAAGTCATACTCTAAATTACTACGCAAATGTATTTTTAACTCTATGAAAATCTACAATCAGAGTAAACTCAGAAACTGCAAAAGTGTTTGTACAACATCATGGCAATTGATTAAAAAGGAGTCTGAAGGCATAAAAATAACTGATTTTATAAGTAAAATAAACCACGATGACTACCTTCTTACAGACCCAACAGCAATAGCACACGCATTCAACGATCGTTTGGTGGACATGCATGCAAAACAAAATTCAAACAACCAAAGCTCTAAAAATGTAGACATACGTAGTATATGTATCTATCTTAAGCCTTGTGACTGTTCAAAGGTTCTGAGAATCATCCTATCGCTGAATAATACAAATTCAGTGGGCTGAGTTAAGCACGGCACTTCTTAAAGATAGTGCCGATGAACTTACACCCATTCTAACTCATCTAATTAACCTATCTTTCAGTAAAGGTCCCAAATCTCCTTAAGAGGTCTATAGTAAAACCTCTATATAAGAAGGGTGAAAAATCTCTACTAAGTAACTATAGATGTTCAGTGCGTGAACCGAGCGAGCGCAGTAATAAAAAAAAACAATTAACAGCTCGGCTACCAGTCTCCTTTAACCCGGAGACAAGGGTGAGGAGTGAGACCACGAGCAGGTAGTATTCAAGCCGTAGCCCCACCACTCACTTTCACGCAATCACTACTTCGTTCCAAAGCGAGATCTAAAACGCGACAGTGGAAACGCAAATAACTAAAACTTAATATCTAACTAAAATAAAGTGTCTATTGATCCGAATTTACACAAATGTGCAGGCAACCAACGGTACAAAATAATTATTCAAACACAGGTCGGTACGAAAATAAAACGTTTTCAAACAAAAAAAAAGCGGCCAAGTGCGAGTCGGACTCGCCCATTAAGGGTTCCGTAGCAGCAAGTAACATTATAATGTTTTTTTCAAATTTTTATATTTGAGTTGATTGAATGAAAGGTAAATTGCGGTTTACGATTTATGACGTATTAAAAAAAACTACTTACTTGATCTCGTTCAAACCAATTATCGTTGGAAGTTTATATGGTAATGTACATCATATAATTTTGTTAGTTTTATAATTCTCTTATTTTAGAAGTTAGAGGGGGGGGGGGGGACACAACCACTTTGGGAGTGTCTCCCGCGCAAACTATTCAGTTTAGAAAAAAATGAAATTAGAAACCTCAATATCATTTTTGAAGAGCTATCCATAGATACCACACACATTATGACTTCGATGAAAAAAAAAATTAACAGCATAGTTCTTAAAGTTTCGGAAAAAAGTGGCTGTGACATACGGACGGACAGACAGACAGACATGACGAATCTATAAGGGTTCCGTTTTTTGCCATTTGGCAACGGAACCCTAAAAACCGACGTAAGGTCAGGCGGCACAATTCATAATCTCAATACGAAATTTCTAGTTATAGTTACAGCAAGTAAACACATAAATATCTATTCAGACCTCACGGCGGGTCCGATTAAACATATGTAAAAACACCAAATCAAATTTAAACAGATTTTCAGCACGTACTTGTTTCAATAATCAAATTAAGCCGGAATTGACACCCGATCGAACTCGTCCAGGAAATATTTTAATTTTAATAACAATTCCAAGTTTTAAAGGTGAAATTAGTCAAATTCAATTGCACCAAAAGGCAAAATAGAAATGATAAATTAATAATCAAAATGGCGAACTTGAACCGCGTGTTAAGTTTCAAATGGCAAACCAAAATTAAACCAATCCGTTATTTATCATCAACAGGCCAATTACCAATACACAAAATATAGTAAGAAATGGTTCACTGACCTTCTATGGACCGGGATTCAGCCGGGCAAGTAGCAAAGATTGGAAAGTATGCCTATTTATAGGGTATATGTGACATGAATGTACGTGTAGGTAATTGAATATACAATAAACTAATTATGCATTAAAATATAATTTGAGGTTTACTTCCCTTATGATGTGTTTTCCACCGCAGCAAGGTTCCCTAAATCCAACGAACGCGATGGGCGTATGCACTTTATTTAACAAAGAGGTAACTAGCTCGATAATTAATTTTCACCAATAAATCAACATTCAACAAACAACCAACAAATCACAACAATTTTGCCTCTCCAAAGCGCGTGGCGAGGCAAACCAAAAACGCGCGAGCACGTGATCCACCAACGAGCTAACCTTAACCCAACCAACTCGCGCTCAACTGCGATGTACAGGCGTCATAGTTCCCGTATGAGCGGGTACGTAAAGAAAAAATAATATACAAACACCGACATTTTAACACGCGGTAAAAATATCAAAATATAAATATTTAACGATTAAAACTAAACAATAGACCTATAACCCCTGTTCCCATAATCTCTAAGATATTCGAGATGGTCATGCATAGGCGAATGTATGATTTTGTTACTAAACACGAAATACTGCGAAACGAGATATATGGAATTCAGAATGGCAAGTCTACAACTCTGGCGTGCTTTAATCTCGTTACTAGGATCTCTGAAAGCCTGGATCTTAAGATGCAAACCACTGGTATTTTCTTTGATATGAAAAGTGCCTTTTATCTTGTTTCGCGTGAATTTTTATTAAATAAACTATAAAAGTATGGAATTAGGGGCCCTGCCTACAAATGGCTTGAGTCATACAACATACATAAAGGAGAGGGAACAATGTGTTGAAATGATGTATATAGATAATAACAAAGAGCTAAGGGCACATAGATCCTCATACAGGGTCAATAACTTTGGGGTGCCCCAAGGGAGTATCCTTGGGCGTTTGCTGTTCTTGATATATATCAATGATTTGCCGAATGTGGCCCAAACCCTTGTATTTTATACGCTGACGATATTTCTCTTATCATGACATCTAATTATGCCGATATAAATTACCCTAATGACATAAATAATTCAATTGACTCTATAATTTAATGGCTCCATGATAACAATTTGCAAGTTAATATGACTAAACCTCAATATATTCAATTTGGTACTTACGGTAAGAAGCTGCAAAATTTGAATATCAAATATTTGACTGAAAACTTAATAAAAGAAGACAAAACACCCTTTTTAGGCATAATTGTTGCAACCTTAACTGGAAGGCACACGTAGAAAAGGTTTGCAATAAAATAAATAAATTTGTCTATGGTCTGACTAAACTAAGAAAGACCTCAAACCCTGAATCAGTCATCATAGCCTACAATGGCTACGTTGCCTCAGTTCTAAATTATGGTTTAGTAATTTGGGGCAACTCTACGGACGTGCATAGAGCCTTTATTGCCCAAAAAAAATCTCTCCGAGCTGTGTGTGGTGCTGCACCATGGCACTCGTGTAGACCGATATTCATAAAGTTGAATCTGTTAACCCTCTTTAGCATGTACATTTATGAAGTTGCGAAATTTGTCAAGCAATATCCTAGTTTATTTTCGAAGGCACGTGAGGTTTATCCGAGAAGTACTACAAACCCGGATAGAATTGTATTACCACGAGTACCAAACACAACTCTCTACCAAAAAAACTATTTTGCAATGTGTGGTCGTATTTATAATGCAGTCCCAAACAGCTTGAAGCAACTTCAAACTTCTGTATTTCTGAGGAAGTTGAGGATGTTTTATACTATAGCTGAATTCGAAAAGTGTAAAGTTAAATTATAGTAACTATTATTAGGAATTTATTGAGTAATGTCATAATCATTTAAAAGTATTATTGACTTTTATTATTATAATTTTGCGTTTTTCAGTGACTTGCATGTGCTTAAAAAGTTTGTACACCAGTAATGGTGTAATATGCTGAACTAGCCTTTTAATTTAAGACCTATATTGTAGCACCGCACCAAGCGCAACGCTTCCTCATTTATTATGCGGACAGCGAATGAGTGGAACTCTTTGCCTGCGTCTGTGTTCCCCGATTCTTATAATTTGGTGACCTTCAAGGCGAGAGTGAATAGGCATTATTTGAGTTTGCGTGTACCATCCTCGACTGCATCGTCACTTACCATCAGGTGAGATGCAGTCAAACGCACTCAAATTTTTAGTAAAAAAAAAAAAAACACCATATTCAGACAAATAAAGATTATTAAAGATTATTATTCGTTGAACAGCACCAGCGCTTTCACGCCCAAACCAAGGCCGAGTTCTGCGGGGTTTGGTTCCATATTCAGGCTGATTTCACCAGTGACGGCAGAAGCACAATCCAATGAGTCCTTTCTCGGGAATGCGTGGGCAGCCCACCCCGCATGTCCAGTTTTGAGAGAGCCCAGCCAGGTCTCGTGGTGGGCGTTGAAGTCTCCCAAAAATATAATTTCGGCGGTCGGAAACCGCTCCTGCGCAACGTTTATCGCCTGATTCAAGTGGTCGAAGAATCAAGTTGTCTTAGTATCCCTGTGATGGGAGTGGTATAGGCATATGTATTCCCGGTTAGAACAGCCATGGTCCATGTGTCGCCAGAGGACAGAAAAGAATGGGTCCTCTAGGCAGCACAAGCAGCGAAAACAAACAGTCGCCCTGATATACATGCACACCCGGGCTTTTACCAGGAAATTTTTCTCTGCCACATAGCCAGGATAGAGTAAGACGCGTCATCAATAGCTCTACCATGAGTTTAATATGGCAGTAGCGTACTGTAATGTATTTCTCACCGGTATTGTTTTCAACAGCTGGTCTAACATAAGTCTTATTAAACTAGACAGTTTTCGACTGTAGTGTGTGTGTGTGATATGCCTGTTCTAACGCCTATATAATTATGTGTAGTCAGAAGAATAGTTTGACATGATTCGCACGACCACATACTATCATCGCACTGCTCGCCACAGCTAAAAGTCGAGGTGAACGTTATGTTAAGTATTTTACTTAGATTTTTCTGAGCAATAAAAGTATTTGAAAATGAAATGTTTCCTTAGGTTTGCTGTATGTTATTACTTCCGAGAAGTCGTTTCTTATTAGCGGCACTAACGAATGCTGTAATTATATAGGGGGTGCCTTTTTTTGGCAAAATCGATAGGTTCGATTTCTGGCTGGAAGAGTTGATTTTTTTAAATCCAATGATGCAGTTTTAGTTCTCATGATAGTAATATTTGGTTTTTACTCATAAATTAAGGATAATATGAAATATGCAGACATTCCATGAGTGTCTAAGCCGGTTCTTCAAACAGAGATTTTATCAGTTCCCACACCATCTGGCAGAAGCTTCCAAAGTCACTTATATACATCAAGTATTGTAACATGCACCAGTATAGTGACAGGGCACCATCCAGCTCACATAACTTAGTCGATGAGGAGGATAGTCTTGTATGAAAAAAAAAAGCATCTAAGTATGTTTATAAGTATATTCTAGAACCCATATGACAAGCTCTGCTTAGTTTGGGTCTAGATGGCCTTGTGTGATTTGTCCTAGTATACTTATTTATTATTCAGTATCAATAGACTGCCCATTGTGTTTCCCACTTATGTTAAGTTACCCAATATGCATTGGAGCTATATATTAGTGCAGTGTACAATTAAGTATCCATAATGTGGTAACAACAATACATTCACTCACTTGTCATGCCACTTCTGTCCTTTTAGTTTCTCTACTTAAATGCCATCCTCTGTCTTCGCTATCCTAATTCCTGTCTTGACTGAGGAACTCATTAGGGTTTTTTTTATTATTATAGAATAAAACGTGAGTCCCTGTTCCATTAAACTTGTACTGTGAGTGTGATTGCAACTTGTAAGCACTTCACATCTCTTGTTTAGAGATTCTTACGTTTCAATCAAACGGCTTCAACTGTAAACAGAATAATTTCTTATGTTAATTTATTTACATTATTAAATTTATTTCTAGGTTCTTCTAGGTTATTAAATTTATTTCTAGGTTTAGGTAGATTCTTTTACATAAGTAGCTATATCAGTAGTATTCTTACAACTTGTGAGCACTTCACATTGTTTGTTTAGAGATTTTTAAGATAAATCTATCCCAAAACACATAAAACATATTAATTCGTCGTGTGTGTGTCAAGTGCCGGTGCCCACAGCACAGACTCCACAGAATCCGCAGAACAAATATACTTGCATTGCCGGCCGAGTTTCAAAGTGCGTTTACTTATGTAGGTACTATCCTTTATTTATGTGAACACTAGTTTGATTTTATTTCACTATTTATTTGGTTTCAATTTGGAATTGTTCCAAGTTAATACAATAACTAGATTCTTCTGTTAAAAAATTGAGCGAAGCAATTTCACCAGGACTTTTTGTAACCATGCCGCGGTAGCCTAGTGGTATGGGTAATGGACTGCTGAGACGAGGTGTCGGGTTCGATCCCAGGTTTTACCATGGCACACACCAATGACTTCTCGATGCTTTTCGAAGTTATGTGTGTATTTATCGCAGGTTTATAAGTGCCCGGTTAATGGCAATGGGCTCGCCACCTATTACATTGGGACCTAAACATAAACTGGCGAAATGTGGGTGCTAGCACCTCTGCCTACCCCTTCGGGGATATAGGCGTGAGTTAAATTATGTTATGTTATGTTTATGTAACGGTGATAATTCCTCAATGGCTAGCCCGATTTCCGTTTTTCTTTTTTTGTCTTGTGTATATGAACAAATTACTTAATTTAATACCAATCGGGTGAATGAGGCTTTTTTGTTCATTGAGAAATCCGATTTTAATTATTTTTTCCGGTAATTATTCCTCCGTGGTACTTTTACGAAAAATTTAAATTAAAAATCGTCGCAACAATATTAGATTCGTGTAGGGCTCGGCCGTACGAGTAAAATGATATAATATAAGACGTATAAAATGTATAAACAACTGATTTCATATTTTTTAGTCGTTTTATTGGAAAACTGTCGCCCTTTTTTCTTTTTTTCTTTTAGGTTCGGAAATCCCTTCGGATACCCCCCCGCCGGCCAGCGGGGGTGGTTATGTCGTGTATCGACTGAAACTGTCGCCCTTTTTTTTTTTTACGTACGGAAATCGGTTTTCCCGGGCGTAGATAATCTGATAAGCTAAGGTAACCTTTGTGTCACTTACGCTCTTTTGAAATGCGAAGAAAACCAAAATTTCGCGATTGCTGAAAAATTATAGGTCCCAGAGAGACGGTTGAGGCGTCGAAAGACGCGCGTCGTCAGCGCACTCACAATGATGTTATAAAAACTATGGACCTTGATAGTGAAAAATTGAGAAAATTGAGGAAAACTAAATTTTGATGTAAACAAATTGTCTTTAACTGAAGCTACCGTCGCGTATCACAAAACACGGGCACCTTGCGTAAATTTCGAAAATTTGCAAAATAAAGATGAAATTAATAAAAATCAAAGGGAAATGCCCCTAAAATTACCATAATGTTGGTCCTGTATACGCGTGTGCGGTATCAAACGACGCGGGGCGTTCTTGTAAACACTGCTGTGGTCTTAGAATTCCACACAAAAAATGCAGATTGCTGCCGAATGTCAATACAAAAATTTAAAAATATAAAAACAATGAAAATTTTACATTTTCCAAGGAAAATCGTCGCAACAATATTAGATTCGTGTAGGGCTCGGCCGTTCGAGTAAAATGATATATATAAATCGCTATAAACAACTGATTTCAAAAAGTGTGAAATTTCATTAGAATCGGTTCACCCGTTTGGGGAGAGAAGATGGTCTAACGAAATACATGAGTTGTCTAAAAGAGAGCTTCATTCTTTCAGAGCTTCGCTCAATAATAAGTAAGCGTAGGGTCCAGTCTTGAAGTCCCGCCACATTGTGAATGTAAATGAAGTGGGGTGTTGTGCTAAGCGCTACAATCCAGATGGATAGACACGTCTATACTGACGTCATTGCTAGCCATCTTGATTGATATGCCTGCTTTAAACTCTTACGTGTATTTTCATCTTTTGAATTAAATCTGTAATTCATTTATTTGTCACTATTCAGTGGCTTCTTGGTTTTGAAGTCGATTTTTCTTTTTTTTGTTAAAAATGTACTTATTTTTCCCTTTTTATAAATGTAACTGATTTATCGAAAGCGAATTCGGAGCAAACGCGCTGCTCGTATGCGCCAGATACATTTGAATGAGGCAAGCGAAGAAAGGTAGAGACGTATGTCTCAAAGTAGGAAATATACACATATTTCCTACAAGGCTATTTTCAAAGTAAACATCTCAAAAATAGAAACTTTTACTCACTGTAACCTAGAAAACCATACGACGATAGAGTGTGGAAAATGCTGCTTACTGCTTGGTTCTATAATAAAGTACAAGTAGAATCAACAATATTCCTTCAATAATTCAAACAAAACCTTTATAATGTTTTCCGTTGAGGAGTTTCATTGCCTGCCTCCGTAGTCCAAGTCTAGTTCAGTCCAGCATATATGCAACCATATTTAGGTACACTAAAATTGACTAGACTTGGAATACAAAGGTGGTTCTAAAATGCAGGTCGAAAATGTGCAATTTTATTTTTGACAAGAATTTTTGAAGACTCTCTCACTTGAGGACTAGTAGCTCAAGTGACCCCGCTCTTATTCTTTTAATAAACTCTCAACTCCCACCTCTCATGACTATTTTTATGTATTTAGTTATTATTATCTATATTTATTTAAATTTAGTACTACATAGATTATTTTGTAAATCTAACGAAACTAAACTAAATAATAAACTAATAGTAAAATAAATAATTAAAAGAAACTTAAACCCAAAATGCATCGTGGAATTCCTCCGCATCGCATGCCTCCTGTGGTAACGTGCCCAGAAGACTGGCAGCATTGCCACGTTGTATGGCAATACTTATTCTCTGTGCTAAAAAGAAGCCAGCCTTCTGGTCACGAGAAGCGTCGATCATACGTGTTGCAATCTCCCTGAAGAGACTGGGAGCACTCGGACCCCATGCCCCTAACGGTTCGACTCCAAACGGCATAAATTCATAATCTCCAATTAAATTTGAGTATTTGCGCCGTTTGAGAGTCTCCGGCACAGCCAGCCGTGCTATATAGCCAGGGTAGGAGCAATGGTGTCGACGCATGTTGCGTCCCAAACCAGAGTCCTACCCATTTTCCATGGCATTAATGACATACCGTCCGGTCTCTTACCATCGTCGCGTGCCAAACCATTTGGTTCAAGTACAGCTGGCACACCGGCAGTGACAAGAGCACGTCGGATTGTTATTATTTAAGTTAAGTTTGGTATAGCTTAAGTATTTAACTTATTAATTTTGGCAATAAATATTTTATCAATTGTCAATCCTAATAAGCAATCAGAATTAATAATGTACGCATTCTTACGTTAATTTTTTTAAATTTAAGCTTACGAAATTGTGAATAAAATCTAACAGTATTGTTTATTTTCAGATGAAAATGTAGGAAATAAATGTAATCCTAGTACTTTTGCCAGCTATTGCGTACAGTCGTATCCGCATTAAAATAACCCCGGGGAGGACAGAAGCCGATTCATTTGTTTCCTTCAGCGGCGAAGACACCGCTATCATTAGCGACAAGGAACGGAAGACTTTCAAACTTGACGACGAATCGTTGAACAAAGCAGTATATGCATACAAGAACAATCGTTGTACAAGTGTTTTCGTGAAACCACCAACGCCCTATGGTGACGTGTATAGTAAATATGACTGGGACATAGTTGAGAGAACTCTGAGACCAGTCCGAGCCAGAATTGTTGGCATTAATTTAAAACCTGTCGCAGTCGGTACTGCAGATTATGTTAATAATCATGATTCAGTAGACGCTGTATACAGCACAAGTGTGTCGCAGTCCGTTGAAGAGACAGTCAGCCATGGTTGGACCACTTCAGGGGAACTGAGCATCGGGCAAGAAATCGACTACAGTGTCAACTTTGGAGCGGTAAGTGCCGGTGGTAGCACCTCATTATCTTATTCTTCGGGATGGGGTGAGGAAAAAACAGAAGAAAGAAAAGTTACTCTTGGAACTACTTCAAGTATAGCAGCTACTGTTCCTCCAGGCGAAAGGGTGGTGGCAAAACTTACCGCATCACAAGGCACGATAGAGGTCGAAATAGACTACGAGGCTACTCTTAATAATGGAGACGTGTTTTGCAACTATGAAAATAAGTATATGGGTCGTCATTTCTGGGCTTATCCTCTACGGCACCTACAATACGTTGGTAATTTACCCAAGGTGGTGAAGTCGACAGAGCACATAACATGTGGTTTTTATTCGGATGCCCGGCTTGAGATATCCAATGGCACGGCAACAGTTGAAAAACTAGCTGGAATTATCGACGTTAGCTAAAAAACAAGAAGTTAGATTAGAATACCGCTTCCTTTCTGATCACAAAAAATAACACTATTGTATTGTTAATTTCATTCTGAAATAAAATGAGAATTTCGTGGCAAATTTAATTATTTTAATTAAAATAAAAGCATATGCCTGTTTCAATTGTACGTCGCACAGCGTCAATGATTTATGACCCCGACTGGGGTCACCAGCGACAGGAGGTGGCTTACGGGACGGCCCCGGAACGCAGAAAATGTAAGTTAAAACGAACATTATAAAAGGCGCAGACACACATACATTATGTGTGCGGAAGGTAAGATAGATGTGCAGTAGATGTAGTACGCACCGCACAGGGCACCGTAAGACAATAAACCGCCCGGGCCATTATGCGATGCGTTAACAAAAGGAATTTAAAAGAAATTCAAAAAATTGCTAACAGTTCCGACGGGAACAAAGGAGGTTCTCACGCTCGAGTTCACGTTCTCACGTTCGTGAATAGAAAACAAATATTTCTATTCTGACTGCATTCCTAGCGACTGAACCGGTTTGATGAATGATTTTAAAATAAATTATGTGTTTTCGGTCCGCATTTTTAAGCCGTTCAGGTAATGAAGGTCGATATATTTTGAACTGCCGTTTGTTTGTAAACAATAGGGAACTTGACCGCGCTTGAATTCTGTAACCCAGCTATAAATAGTCGTCTTGCATGAGGCTTCATCATCAGAAGGAGTTTGAAGTCAAACAAGGCTGTGCTAAGCTGTCAAATTATATTTAAAATCATGGTACGAAAATTTTCCCAAGTTAATTCCACATAGCACATTAATGAAGACAAGCAATATTCAAAATGGCGCCATAATGTTAAAACAATTGACAGTCACACTAAACAAATTGAATTCTACAGCCTAAGAGTTCTGTTTTCAAATGTTGGAATAATTTTTTAATATTTCATATGTAGGTGGCAAGTTGTGGAAACTTTTAATGCGCCCTATATGCGAGTATTGTTGCTAGATACCTACCGCACGCGGACCGCGCGTGAAGTGGCGATGCCAAAAGTCCCCCCTGGTACTGAAGTACAACTATGTAGTTCAAAGAGTTGTACAAACGATACACTGCTTTAGGGTTTGTACAACCTCAAAATAAACATGCATATACACTCGGTGTCACTTATTATATTAGTTTAACTGGTAGTACAAAAAATTCACCACAAAAGCGTTTGTACAATTTAAAAATGTGTAATTTTATGAGACTTTTTTTTACTTGAAACAATCATGATTGATAAAAATAACGCGTCCATTAATAATGCGCATATATTAATAATTTGTATGAATAATGCGCGAATGTATGACGCTGTTAGTGTCCACGATGTGCGAGACTCAAGTCAAGCTCGCTGTTAGCCGGACTCTTGCTGGTCGATGGCCGAGGCTCTGGTGCATAGTGTCTCCTCGGGGTTGGGGGACTTTCAAGGTTAAATAGCGACCTTTGAATTTCAGTGAACTAAGCTTTTAACAAGATTTTATTTTTGAAAATTAGTACAATGGATGTAAATAATGGGGATAATATTGTTGCATTTTTACATTAACACGTCGTCATTTCAAAGTGATTATGTTCTTTATCATTCTATTTTAAAATTTTACACAAAGTTTTTTAAAAATTTTACACAAAAAATTTACACAACTTGTATGAGCACTTGGCCTGATATGGACAGATAATAATTGTGCAAATATGATACAGGTTTGGTAGTTCATACTAGTAAGAAATAAAATAACATCATATGGTTGTATCAGAATTCATCATTTATATTATTTATTGACCATAGTATTTAGTCAATTTTTGTTAATAAAAGATTAGTTGTATTCATCTTTTCTTTATTATTCGGAGTCATAAGTTATTAAAACATTATCCAGGAATTGAGTAGGTGGGTTTACATTATCCTGGTACCGTGCCCAGCTGAAAAACCAAATTAATGTCATGACATGAGCGCAGCAACCTACTGTTCTTCGTCCGACCATACAATTACAGCAGTACTGTTTTATTGCTGTTCTACCCAGTTTTTCATTTTCATATAAGATATAAATATAATATATTTTTTGACTAATATGTCTACTGTGGATCTTACCTCGCAATTAAGAACAGCCTGCAGCTAAAGGAAAATCTAATAGATTGCTAGCTCCATCCCTACAGACCTTAATAGTATAGGAACCGTCATCCCTAATGTGTTCCCCATAGTATGAGCGAGCCTGTTTAAGTTGGTATGTACCACACGCCAATAATATCAACTCGCTGTATTCTAGCCTCGGAAAGGATACATTTTCTATGTTAACATCAATGTTTAAGAATTGTGTCCGTCTTCTATTTAAATTAATTGAATTTACATAATCAGATCATTATTTCTATACAAGTTTGCATTAATAATCTCTAGAATTTCACCTGCATCTGGCCTGTCAGTAACCCGTTGATGAAACTTATTTATCAATGCTGCAGCTATGCGAAAGTCTGTCATGGCATGTTTACTAGCTTTATTAAAAAATTCATGCCGGAGCAACTTGTAGCTTTGTTTAAATATGCCATTGACAGCTTCTACAACCCATCTACATATAGTAACAGTTCTAGACTGATTAGCTGCAAGCGTTGATAGCTGAGCTTCACCCTCCTCCCGGGTAGCTGGAGTGTGTACAGAGTAATTAAGTTCTTGTAAGAACGGACCACAATCTCTGAATCCTCTGTCCAGAATAAAGACATCACCAGGTTGAAAATACCGCCTTAACTAAAATAAATAAAATAAAATACTGGCATCAGATGTTGTGGCTGGAAAGGGACCCGGTACATCTAAATATATCCATCTGTACACACATTAACAAAAGGCTTCATCAGATTCCTATACTTGTGGAGAGAATACGTGTCTTTCTGATATAGATAATTTGAGCTTTTTGTACATATAAGTAAGTACCATATATTATAACGATTTTGTTTATTTACACCATCATGTTCAGCTCCAAAAAATCCATTTGGGAGCAATAAGTTCCTTGTTGCGATTTGGTGTCTTGACAAATGATTTAATCCAAGATGTTCATGTTGAATTTCTTTCCAGTTGCCATATACAAACACAAACTCAATCGATTAAAAATAAATTCGGGATTGAATCGAGTTCAAATAGTTTTAGTTTCATTAATAAAATAACAATGATCAAAGACGTGACGACGCCACATTGTTTTGGGTTGGGAATCTTTTTTAAAACCATATTAATATATTATTATTCTTTACCACTTTCTCGTATCTATACTATTACATAATTGTAAAGTGGTAAAACTCAAGTTTTTTTTAATATCTCCAATGTACGTTTAAATGCGCTTTTTTGTTAGAAAGGACTTGCGCAGACTTCTAATCTTACATTTATTTGATCGCTGTCGCTTGAAAACTGGTGATTTAAGCAAGATATTGATATCAATGTCGAACGAATGTCTAGAATGGCTTTTTTATATTTTAGTTATATCTTATTATGTCCTGTCAACTATTTACATAAGTAATATTTATTTTTGCATAGGCACACTATTTAGTTTAGGTTGACTGATAGAGAATGCCTGTAGCATTAAGTCCGCCTATGTACCTACTTGTGCATGAAGCCTAATAAATAAATAAATAAATAAACTCATTATTAACCGAGTATAATACATAATTACTTACATATATTTACGTTTTCGTCGTTCGTTAAAAATCTTATGTTTGATAATTGAGTAGGTACGATTTCCACGCGGGTGGAACCGCGAGCTGAAGGCTATTATAAAATGAAAATGCTTCACCAGTTAATCATCACAACGAATCAGTTCACGTTCGCATCCGAGTCACAGTCGACGGGTACTCAATATCATTTAGTTTATGTATTTATTTTTAAGTATCAGTTAGTCATAGGAATCAAATCAATACTTTTCTTTTTTTACAACGTAGTTGGCAGACAAACACACGGCCCACCTAATGGAAAGTGGTTACCGTTGCCTATGGACGTTTGCAACACTCGTGCTGCCGACCTTATATCAAGTCAATCTATCAATTCCTTATGAAACTCCGGTGTCCCACACATTACTCTTTATCGATATGTTCAGATGTCTTAAACAAAAAATCGAATACGGTCTTTATTATAACTGGCAACATTTTAGCATTAGGGAAAAGAGAAAAATGTATACCATGGCTTTGGAGAATGTATATGTCAGTGAGCTAATTGATTAAATACTAATTATTTAAAGAAATATGTTGATACTCCAAGAAATCATTATTAGTTCGTTAAAAATTAAACATGATTATTGATCAATAGCTACATTTGCGTACATCGTGTCCATATGCCTCCATATGGACACGATGTACCAGTTTTGGACAATGTCCTTTGAAGCATTTGTGAATGGATGGCACGAATTGGCAATTTTGATTATTTCCCTTTTACCGCCACTGTACCTGATTGGGTATAACACAAAAGTTGAGGGTAGTTCAAACATTTTTAAAGCGTCATTGATTTTATTGTGTAAATTATTTATTAATCATTTCGAGCCGTTTAAATCGTTATAGCTTTTATTGTAAAAGTTTAACTGTATATTGCGGTAAGTAACGAACCTGTAACCCCTGGACCTGTAACTTTAATGCCAGTGTTGGCCAAAGTTTTTGAGAAAATCTTACACTCTAGACTCACAATTTTTTTAAATAAACATAATGTTATAAAATCCGAACAGCATGGGTTCCAAAAAGGTAAATCGACCACTTTAGCTGCCTTTAAACTTATAAGTAAAATAACAGAAAATGTTGATAAAAAGGTACCTACAGTGGGTGTTTTCTTTGATATGTCCAGGGCATTTGATTTTGTGGATCATGAGATACTGCTTGAAAAATGTATTAACTATGGCATTCGAGGAACAGCTGAAAAGTGGTTACGTACTTACCTAAGTAACAGACAACAATATGTCGAAATTAGAGAAGTCGATGATAAAAATGAGGAAAGAGCTTTTAGATCCTCATGGACATACAATAGAGTAGGAGTTCCTCAAGGAAGTATTTTAGGACCACTTCTCTTCATTATTTATATAAATGACCTTCCAGATCATATAAACTACCCATGCAGCTTATTTGCTGATGATATTGCGGTAGTGATATCAAATGAGGATTCAGTAAATTTTAATACAGAAATTAATTTCACCGTTGCGAGAGTACTTGATTGGATGGACACTAACAATTTAAAAGCTAACATAGAAAAAACAAAATACATGACATTTTATAACCGATATCAATTAATTAAGGATTTAAATATAACTTACAATAATCAATCTCTATGCGAATCAAATAATATAATTTTTCTGGGACTACATATTGATAGCCAATGTAAATGGAATCTGCACATTGAGAGGGTTTGTAATAAGACCCCCCCCCCCCCATGTAACTTTTAAAATAAGAGAATGAAAAAATAAAAAAAATTATATGATGTACATTACCATGTAAACTTTCACCGAAAATTGGTTTGAACGAGATCTAGTAAGTAGTTTTTTTTAAATACGTCATAAACCGTAAAACGTAATTTACCTTTCATTTAATCAACTCAAATATAAATTTAAAAAAAAAAAGCATTCTTATGTTACTTACTGCTACGGAACCCTTCATGGGCGAGTCCGACTCGCACTTGGCCGGTTTTTTATACTTTTTAAAAATGAATTACCTCAGACCAATCTTGTAGATGGTCTTTTGAGGAAAAAAATTCTCTATATTTTTTTTAAATTTCATTCATTATAGCGCTGTCACAGCGCTCCAAAGTTGACCGGGTTCGTCAATGCTTATGAGAATCCGGTCAAAAAGAAATGTTCAACTTAGTTTTATGATCTTTTTTTTAATGTAAATATATTCTTAAAAATAGTTTTGATAAATCTGTACAACTTTACTTCTTCATTCCTGTTTTCCTTACTATAGAACTTACAAAATTATTATAACCCTACTCTACTAAACCTATAACCCAAATTAAGGGTGGTTCCCCTGTTCCAGTGGCAATTTGATGTGAACAGTGAGAATTTACTTCTCTCCCTAGTTCCATTGATTTTTAAAATGCAAGAAATGAAACTTTACTTATATATAGATATGTTAATCATATCTCGCTAGTTCCTCGGTGTTAATTCAATGGAACTAGTGAGATTTTTTTTTCTCAGTTGTTACATTATCAAACTCAATGGAACTACTGAAACAAATTTTAATAATTTGTTCTCGTCTATAATGAAACGAAAGTTAATAAATACCATTCTCATAAGTTTCATTTTCTAAACAAACATTTCCAACCAAAAACAAGATTTATAATGTCGGAACTTTACGCTAATGTCACACATTGAAATAAAACTATTTTTTTAACGGATTCTATCCCGATTTATTTGATAGAATATAAAATTGATAGAATCCGTTAAAAATTGTTTTATTTCAAGATTTATAATCCTGGGCAAATCCAAATTTCAAATTTAGACAATTTTCACAAAAATAATTCCAAAGTAAATCCTAAGTCACTACAACAAGTAATGATCGTGAACCTTTCATCTTATTCAGATGATGAATTTATGTCATTGGTGTAGAAGAAATTATTTCATTGGCTAAAGTGAAAAGAGATTTCCTCTATTTATAATATCTGTAGGCCATGAAAAGCGCCTATATCCGGAACCCGCACGAAACACGAACGAAAGAAGTGTCCTAGGTACCATGAAGTTACCTCGGATTTCGTTTTTTCTGTCGGGACCATGAAGTATGTTTGGGAGGGATGGCGAGCGATGGAGGAGGCCTATGTTCAGCAGTGGACTTCCTACGGCTGATATGATCATGAGTATCGTGTTTAATTTTTTTTTGCGGGCTGTCAAAATTCCGAATTTTGCGGTTTTGAGTTTTTAAATTTAGTTTCACCAGTCCCATTGAACTTGATAATGGAACTAGTGAGAAAAAAATCTCATCAGATACATAGGACAAAGTGACACTGGAACTAGTGAGAAAAACCCAAAATTAAAACTAGTTTCTACCCTAAACATTGCACTAATTTTGTTTGAATTTTGCATAGTTTCAGCTAAGGGGATAACAAGTGCATGGTTCAAGTAAATGCCTACACGTGGTCTCCTTACTGTATAATGAACCTAGTTTTGTTATCAATTTGCGAAATAAATTATAATAGCCAGTCGTTCGTGCTTGCATAGTTTTTGTTTTTGTTTTAAATTTGATAAGTAACAATAAAAGGCATAAAATGGTAATGATCGTGTTTTTTAATGTCTCTTTTAATTTTCGGTAACCCTGAAGCGATTCCTGAAACGATACGGAAAATATATATATGAAGAGCAAAGAGACGTTCAACAATCAAAGCATCTGCAGACTTTAACTAAGAAACATAAAGGTAAGTGTTCCTCATGTATTTAGAAAACTAAAAAGTCTGAGGATGAGGCGTACATATTTTATTTTTTTTCGTGCGGAAATCCCTTCGGATACCCCCCCGCCGGCCAGTGGGCCGGTTATGTCGGGCCTGAACCGACTAAAACCGCACGCCGTCTCGGGTCTACAGACTTAAGGTTAAGGATGGCCATAGAGCATATCCCTTGCTCACTTTACTGGTGGTAGAAATTTGATGACACAAATTTGTCACAAATTTCGGCCGGGTGGGTACCACCGTGCACGATTGCGAAAGAACCTCCATAGTAATCCAATTTCGGTTTGATTGCGTTCAGGGGTCAGCAAGTGCATAGCCGGGCAGGGGGATTGTGGTTGCAGCACTAGTGGGACCTGTGGGTGTCACGCGGTGCTGCGACGACAATCCTCTTTTGATGAGGCCGTCAAGCTGAGTGCCACCATTGTTAACATGGTACGTGTATGTAATGGTGACCCTCTTTCCTGAGACTTTACCTTCAGCTTACCATCAGGCTAGGTGAAATCAAATTGACGTAAATAAATAAATATTCTACGACATTTTACACAGTGAATTCTAGACCCAAAGTAAGCATAGTTTAACTAGCTTGTGTTATGGGTTCCAGACTGCGGATAAACATACTTTATACATAAATACATACTTTTTTTTTGTAAATACATACATATTATACATAGAAATACCCAGACCAATGCAAATAGACATATTCATGCATACAAATATTTGCACTGAGCGGGAATCGAACCCGCGCCCCCTGACGTAGCAGTCGAATGCACTACCGCTACGCCACGGAGGCCGTCCTAAATATCCTAAATAAAAAAATAAGTGTCCTTGGTAATATATTAAAGGGGTGTGTGTTGGGTAACCTCCTCGAGTGTCGCTCCGATTCCGATCCCGCTGCAGTCCGGGGGGAACGGAATCGGAGCGGCCGGTACACCCTGGGCGGCGGTCAATGGCTTCCCCTTCACCCCTTCATAGGGTTGGCATTGATCGTCGGCCAATACCCAACGTGGCGGGAACACATCGCTCTCCGTACTCCTCTGCTTTCAGAGGAGACAGGATGAGCGATACTGTTAGTGGTGAGATGGCCCAGGGTCAGCCGGGGTGCGAGGGATATGCTCAATGGGTAACCCCGGCGTCTGAAGACCCGAGACGGCGTGCGGTTTTAGTCGGTGCAAGCCCGACATAACCGCCGCCGGTCAGAAGGGATTTCCGCACGATAAAAAAAAAAAAAAAAAAAGGTAATATATTTAAAAAAAAATTTAAAAAAAATACCCTGACTGACCCTGGGCCATCTCCGGTTTCGAGATGGCCCCCTCGGGTTTGGGAACCACGGTGTCTCCGTCTTGCCCCGGTTTGGGAGAGGGGCGCTAGTCGCCCCACCGTCCCGGCCTAGCTTATAATACGGGTTCTAGATAGGGGCGTGTACTTTATTCCAGGTTATTTTTTATTATATTTGTTGATGGATAGTATCTATTGTGATATACTTGTTTTCTTTTTAATATTATAACTGTATTTTATTCACTGATCGATGAAACCTTAAATAACAATTATGTATCGATCTCAAAGGTATTTATTCGTTTGTTTGTGAGAGCTGTTATGGTCGTCAACCTCAGTTTATATTCGTGAAAAAAGGAAGACCGATATTGGAATGTTCAAAAACAGATTTTCAGTGAGTAATCAAGATATGAACTGGGTTCCACATAATTTGTATGAAAGCTGTAGGCTCACTCTCATACGATATGCTACGGCAGCTAAAGAAATTCATTTTGTTTTCCTTTGATATGATCATTCATTGATTCTGAAGAAAACATAAAGATGAAGATAAATACAAACGTT
Source organism: Cybosia mesomella (assembly GCA_946251805.1). Taxonomy (NCBI): domain Eukaryota; kingdom Metazoa; phylum Arthropoda; class Insecta; order Lepidoptera; family Erebidae; genus Cybosia; species Cybosia mesomella. Next base: position 29,667,254 of record OX276406.1, read on the forward strand.
CATAATTGCACCATGGATCATAATTTATCTTACTTATTTTTATAACTGGCTTCCTTTACGGCTGTCTTTGATGTTTAAGGTACGTCACAATTTAGTGACACGCCTTTTTTAATATTTAGTCCATCAAAATGACTGCGTCCCGCCTGATGGTAAGCTAAGGTGAAATCCCAAAGTAGTGGTCACCATTTCCAGGGGTTGTCCCTAGAATGGCGGCCCCTACCTATACGGCCTCCACAGAACCCAGGGTTGTAGGAAGGAGGGAACACGTGTGTGGGTAAAGCGTTCCAGTTCTGTACCGTACGACAAGAAAGGAATAACCAAACCGCTTGGCGACACCTAAGTCCTGCACGTATTGTTAGGGACAAGAAGGGAGAAGGAGAAATCAATTGGAATAGCTCATCGGAACTTTCACCATGTATAGGCGATAGAATACTGCAAAAGCGGCTGTCTCTACGTTGCTACAGAGGCTCCTCTAGAGAATTGGTGACCTCAGGACTATCGATGATTCGGACTGCCCATCGCTGCAATCTGTCGAGAGCGTCTAAAAAGTACTAAGCGGAGCCATTCCAGTATCCCACGCAGGACAGCCCTATATAAAAGACACCGCTGCTCCGACATAAAAACCTGTTCAGTAATCCGAGTTCACGTGAATCTGTTTTAATACCGCTCTTGATATTATTTTTGTTGTGTGTTTGCAGCGGACACCCATACCCACGATGTTGATATTGTCCTGTAGTGGTAATGGTGTGTTTTGACGAGTTGGAAAGGGAAGGAAAGGAGATAACTTGGCTTTAAAGGCGCAAGCCTGTGTTTTCTTAACATTAACCTCGACCAAGTTCTCTGATCCCCATTGAGAAATGTGGTTCAGGTCCCGTGTTCGGTCCGCTTGGCCGCTGAATGTCCGGGATATAACATAACATAACTTCACGCCTGTATCCCCGAAGGGGTAGGCAGAGGTGTATTACACACACGATTCGCCAGTTATGTTAAGGTCCCAATTGTATAGGAGACGAGCCTATTGCCATCTACCGGCTAAATTATTAAGCGAGCGATAATTACCATTTATTAATGCACACATAACTACGAAAAGTCACAGGTGTGTGCTCGGGGTGACTGGGGATCGAACTCGAGACCTCGTCTCAGTAGTCCGTTACATACGCCACTGGGCTATCGCTGCTTATTCGAATGTCCGAGATAACGCCCATGTAAAGTGCTGTCATCTATCACAGACAGCATATCGTTGATACGCAGACGAAAGAGAGTGTGTATAAGACGGGCCTCTGAGGCACGCCAGCATTAACCTGCATGAACTCATAAGGCCGGCCGTCATATAGGACTCGGGTGCTGATCTCATACAGAAAGCTGACGACCCCGCTGCACAGTCGAGTAGGCAGACCGTAGGCCGGGAGCTTGGCAACAAGCAAACAGTGCTAGACCCTATCGAAAGCTTTGGCGATGTCCACCGCTGGAATACCATCAGGGCCACTGGCTTGCCGGACGTCGAGTGACTGTCAGCCATTGAATAGCCACAGCCGACAAGTGTTGGCGGCTGCTAGAGTCGTTGATTCGGGAGTTAGCCTTAAAGAGGTTAAATGACATGACATGAGTGAGACATGGATATGACATGAGTTGCTGACCAAGCCGTGCTATGCTCTGGGTATCCGCTCTGATGTATGCCCTCTTGCACTCCTTGGTGGCCTTCTTGTACGCCGCCTTGAGGTGCCCCGCGTTTGGATTTTTTTCTCTACCACATAGCCAGGATGGAGTGAGTAAGACGTGTCATCAGTCTCTACCATGAGTTTAATATGGCAGTAGTATATATATATATGTATATATATATGTTTTTATCTTTTGAATTAAATTTATTTGTCACTATTCAGTGACTTCTTGGTTTTGAAGTCGATTTTTCTTTTTTTGTTAAAAATGTACTTATTTTTCCCTTTTTAGTGAATGTTACTGATTTATCAAAAGCGCTCGTATGCGCCAGAGACATTTGTTTGAGGCAAGCGAAGAAAGGTAGATACAAGTAAACAACTCAAAAATAGAAACTTTTAATCACTGAAAACTAGAAAACCATACGACGACAGACTGTTGAAAATGCTGCTTACTGCTTGGGTCTATAATAAAGAACAAATAGAATCAACAATATTCCTTCAATAATGTAAACGTCACTTTCATTATGTTTGTCGTTAAGGAGTTCCATTGCCTGCCTTCGTAGTCCAACTCTTATGCAGTCCAGCATAATATATGCAACCATAGTTAGGTACACTAAAATTGACTAGACTTGGAATACAAAGGTAGTTCTAAAATAACATAACATAACTTCACGCCTGTATCCCCGAAAGGTTAGGCAGAGGTGTATTACACACCCACGATTCGCCAGTTATGTTAAGGTCCCAATGTAATAGGGGGCGAGCCTATTGCCATCTACCGGGCACATTAAACTGCAGTTCGAAAATGTGCAATTGTATTTTCTGACATGAATTTTTGAAGACTCTCTCACTTGAGGACTAGTAGCTCAAGTGACCCCGCTCTTATTCTTTTATTGAACTCTCAACTCCCACCTGTCCTGACTATTTTTTTGTATTTAGTTATTATTTAGGTTAAGTTTGGTATAGCTTAAGTATTTAATTTATTCATTTTGGTAATAAATATTTTATCAATTGTGAATCCTGATAAGCAATGAGAATGAATAATGTACACCTACTTACGGTAATTTTTAAAAATTAAAACTTACGAAATTGTGAATAAAATCTAACAGTATTGTTTATTTTCAGATGAAAATGTGGGCAATAAATGTAATCCTAGTACTTTTGCCCGCTATTGCGTACAGTCGTATACGCATTAAAATAACCCCGGGGAGGACAGAAGCCGATTCATTTGTTACTTTCAGCGGCGAAGACACCGCTATCATTAGCGACAAGGAACGGAAGACTTTCAAACTTGACGATGAATCGTTGAATAAAGCAGTATATGCATGGTTAGGAAATCGCTGTACAAGTGTTTTCGTGAAACCGCCAACGCCCTATGGTGACGTGTATGAGAGATATGACTGGGACATAGTAAAGAGAACTCTGAGGCCAGTCCGAGCCAGAATCGTTGGCATTAATTTAACACCTGTCGCAGTCGGTACTGCAGATTATGTTAATAATCATGACTCAGTAGGAGCTGTATACAGCACAAGTGTGTCGCAGTCCGTTGAAGAGACAGTCAGCCATGGTTGGACCACTTCAGGGGACCTGACCATGGGGCAAGAAATCAACTACAGTGTCAACTTCGGAGCGGTAAGTGCCGGTGGTACCACCTCATTGCAATATTCTTCGGGCTGGGGTGAAGAAAAAACAGAAGAAAGAAAAGTTACCCTTGGAACTACTTCAAGTATAGCAGCTACTGTTCCTCCAGGCGAAAGGGTGGTGGCAAAACTTACCGCTTCACAAGGCACGATAGAGGTCGAAGTAGAATACGAGGCTACTCTTAACAACGGAGACGTGTTTTGCAACTATGAAAATAAGTATCAGGGTCGTCATTTCTGGGCTTATCCTCTACGGCACCTACAAAAAGTCGGTAATTTACCAAAGGTGGTGAAGTCCACAGAGCATATAAAATGTGGTTTTTATTCGGATGCCCGGCTTGAGATATCCAATGGCACAGCAACAGTTGAAAAACTAGCTGGAATTATCGACGTTAACTAGAAAATTAAAAGTAAGATTAGAATAACGTTTTCATTCTGATCATAAAGAATAACACTATTGCATTGTTAATTTCATTCTAAAATAAAATGAGAATTTCGTGACAAATAGTTATATTTTCATTTCTCAAAGCATTTAGGTACTTAATAGCTTATGTTAATAATATAAATGCGAAATTAGAGGGAAAGCTGTAGGATTTTACCAAGTTCCACTTGCTAAAACCCTAGCCAAGCCATGTTGTCTCTGACTAACCCAATAGGAAAGAGGCGAGGCTGCGTATATGTATATTATTGTTTTCTTTGGGGCTACGTGTGGCTAAAAACGTAGTACAGGATCCTGCCTTAGGTCTAACTCCATGGATAGAGTTTCTTAATGAAAAAATTTTGTAATAAATAACTGGAACCCTGTACTTATAGACCAATCACCTGTTTCTTTTAACTTATTGAAGCTAAACCCACGCTCATGCTATATGACATTTCTTAATCTCACGGATATGTCGGGGACGAGGATTTTCGAATGTCCAGATTTCATAACGGTTGCGTGTGCAATCTCAGAGATGATATGTGAATCACCATCATTTATGGTTCGGTTGCATGTTTCGGCAGCCCTGGCCTCCCCGTGACCATGGTAGCTGAAAAGCAACCCAAACATTGGGTTCAGTGTGAATAATAAGCTAAGATCAAATAAACCCTAAAAAAACCTCTTTTTTATTCGCTTCTTTTTTATTAGATATTCGCTTAAACTTCCGATAGTATCAACATTTATGTAGTTAATTTGTGGTATGTAATGTATAAATAATAAATACTCTACCATATTCTACACAGCGCTTTCTAGGTCCAAAGTAAGTATAGTTTAACTAGCATGTAATTCATCAATAGAAAGGATCTGGCACTCGGCGGCCGCTACCACGGCACGCTCGCTTCGCTTGCTAGCCTTCGCGCGTTAATTGTCACTGTTCTAACCCAACCTATCCCTAATTATTCATTGTCCATGTCCATGTCCGATGTCCAGTACCATAGTGATTTGAAAGAATAGGTTAAGTTGGCATCCAAAAACTCGGAGTGCTCAACAGGGCACTTTTTTATTTTATTATTTGGAATAAAAATCAGTAGTACAATTCTATGTTTTACATAATGAGCATCTAAAATACAATTTACTAATAAATAAATAAATAAATAAAATAAATAAATATTGTACGACAAAGTACACAACGCCATCTAGACCCAAACTAAGCAGAGCTTGTCATATGGGTTCTAGAATGCGGATAAACATACTTAAATACTTTTTGTTTTGTAAATAAATACAAATTATACATAGAAACATCCAGACCAATGCAAATATACATATTTGCACTGAGCGGGAATCGAATCCGCGACCTTTGGCTTAGCAGTCGAATGCACTACCGCTACGCCACAGAGGTCGTCAAGTCGTAATCATACTACTAACAACATTATCCACTTTTTACTAATATTATATGTATATTAAGCTACGGGGTACAAAAACTATTGAATAAAGAAAAACTGGAAATGCCGACAGGTTTCCTCATTAAGAGCTGAACAAGGAAACAAAACTGATATTTGCACAAAAATATAGACACATGCAAGTGCAAACTAAATACAGGCATTTAAAGAATCGACGACACACTTTTTAAACTTGTCATCGGGTAGATCAAAGATGCGAATTCATAGCGAGCAGACGTGCTATCGGTTGTCTTCTTAATTTTAAATACAAAAGTGTGGTAAAGTGACCATAAATAGTCCAAAAAAGTTACAAAACTAAAGTATAGTGTCTGAGTGATAAATCTATGTATAAACAATAGTGGAAAAAGTGGCAAAACTTTAAATAAATCAATTATTTTCAATTTTCAGTTCAATTTAAAAACTTGAGACACAAGTGAACTTTGGACCCATTAGTGTGCCATTAGCGCTAACAAAAGAACCCGAGTATTATATTCACTACACCTAAAGGTGTACCTACTTTGCGCAAGTTGTTTATGAACGCAATATTTAATCTTATTAAACTGAACTTCTGTGGCCTCGCTTGTTATACACTTTGTACACGTTACGACACCTTAGTGGTTCACTGGTCGACCGATAGATGATATGACGTCATAATGTATATGTCGCTGTTAAGAGTCTCCGGTGCGACCATATAAGGTTCGAGGTTTTTGAATAAAATGATCTAATCTGCAAGTTCTAGTTTTATTTATTACAATAAACAAGCTCTCTTAGTAGAAGCTTGTACATGGTCATTCGAGCGGATCTGTCAAGTTGACGGGATCGGTTTTTTTTGTCTTCGGAACTTGTGGGGCAGTGGATCGCTGCCGTAACCCGCAAGTGATTGTGGTCGGCCAGACCTTACTGGCGCCGACGCAACACGCGAAGTAGTTGCGGCGTGTGGCCTTCTTAGTGAGGAGAGGGCCGACCGCAGACCGCTCTTGGTGTAGTTGGTCAGGCTACTGAAGGCAGTGACAGCGCAGGAGTGACGCTGTCGAGTTCCGGTTAGCAGCGCAGGAGTGTCGCTGTCGAGTTCCGGTTAGCAGCGCAGGAGTGTCGCTGTCGAGTTCCGGTTAGCAGCGCAGGAGTGTCGCTGTCGAGTTCCGGTTAGCAGCGCAGGAGTGTCGCTGTCAAGTTCCGGTTAACAGCGCAGGAGTGACGCTGTTGAGTTCTGGTTAGAACAAGGTTGGAAGCAGATAGTGCTGGGTGCTGATTGAAATCTGGCATCAAGACATTCACCCAGTTTTCGAGGTGGATGATACTAGTGGATAAAGGTACAAGTGCGTGAAGAAACTGTGAGTACTCTGTCGTTTATTTATATTAATCAGATTTCAGAACTTGTGTCCTATTTTTACTAGTGTTTTGTTATTAACCGACTTCAAAAAAGGAAGTCTTGTTTTGATCATACAGTCCATTTAATTTTATTATAAAAATGTGTAACAGTCAGTGAACAGTTCTATATATTATAATTTTGAAAATTTTAAAGAATTTATTGCATGTTTTCGTAAACTTAGAATAAATTTACAAAAAACGAAGGAACGGGGAATCCACGCCGGATTTCACCCAGAATTTAATTTGTTTTAAACACTTAGAAAATTTTTAGTAACTTTTTACATTATTTATTAAACATCTCATTGTAAAGCAAAATGGATAAGTTGATAAATTACCAAAACGATTTATATAACAGAATTTCAAAGCAGAGAGTAAATTTTAAAAAATCACCTAAAGAACGGTTATGTAGGGAATATGTGGAAGGTAGATTAGAATCTCTCGACCAGTTGCGAGTGCAATTCCTGGCGGGGCACAAAGAATTATTGCGAAATCATGAGCCTGATGTATTGAAGGATTATATTAAAAATGATATTTATGAAAAATGTGAAGAAATGTATGTAGAATACAAAGGCGAATTAAAATTAAAATTAGCTAAATTTAGTAATGTGCAGAAAGATGCCGATGTACCTACCAGTAATATAAGTGCTCAAGTTAGGCTCCCTAAAATAACCATTCTACCTTTTTGCGGTAAATATTCCGAATGGAAAACATTTCGAGACTTATTTAGATCGTTAGTACATAACAATAAGAGCTTAACCAGTGTTCAAAAACTGATGTACCTTAATAGCTATGTAACGGGTGAAGCCGAGCAATTGATAAGCCAAATCTGTATAACTGAAGAAAATTACTTTCGATCATGGCAATTACTTGAAGAAAGATACAACAATAGAAAATATATATGTCATCAATCATTGTATAAATTATTGAATGTGCGTAAATTGACCATTGAATCTGCCAGTGGTTTGAAGGAGCTGGTTGATTCAACCGATGATTGTTTAGCCACATTAGCTAACTTAAAGATAGATGTCTCTAGCTGGGATATACTCGTAATATTTTTGTTGAGTGCAAAGTTGGATTCAGAAACTCGTCGTCAATGGGAGTTCTATGTCAATTCGAATATAGCTGCAGAGGATCTACCTACTTATAGCCAATTTAAAGAGTTTTTAACTCAAAGGTTCCGTGCTATCGAGTTTCTGGACCCAAAGTCAGTGTATAGTAATAAAACTCAGAATTCAAATATAAAATATAATTTTCATAAGGTTAAATCAATGCACATTACCAGGAGTCAGTGTCCACTTTGTAACGAAGAACACAATATTTATTCTTGTAATGAGTTTCGCAAGAAATCAGTCGAAGCCCGACGTGAGTTTGTGCAAACGAATCACATTTGTTTTTGTTGTTTAAAAAGCAACCATTTAGCCAAAAATTGCAAATCGAATTTTAGATGCAACATGATACATCACGGGGCTTGGTCGCTCGTACTGTGACTCCTGGTCCAGATACAAGCGTAGAACGGAGAACAGCTCAGATAGAGACAGTCCTTTTGGTTTCTTGTTTCAATAAAAATTCTAATCAAATTTTGCTAGCGACCGCGTTAGTTGACACTATGGCGAAGGATGGTAGCATCCACACAATTCGGGCATTATTAGACCAGGGATCTCAAACGTCGTTTATTACAGAAGGAACGGTTCAACACTTAGGCACACGAAAAACCCCGTCTAATATCGTAGTCACTGGAGTCGGTGGAGATAAAACACTAACCGCTAATGCAATCGTCTATATCGAAGTCAAATCTCGTACTGATCCAAATGTAATAATTAAAGTGAAAGCATGCGTGATTAAATCTATAACTTCACTTTTGCCTTGTAAGCGGCTAAGGCACGTAGACTGGAAAGAGCTGCAAGAAATAACATTAGCTGATCCTAGCTATCACACACCAAATCGTGTCGATATGCTGTTAGGTGCTGAAGTGTATGCCCAAATACTAAAGGTTGGGTTTAAAAGGGTTCCAAACAATTTGTTAATTGCTCAAGACACGTCGTTCGGATGGGTGTTATCAGGAGCGCTCAACACAACGAATGATGTGAACTGTAAATACCGAGTGATGCATGCAATGACGAACGATAGTTTACTGAGGAAATTCTGGGAACTCGAGGAGGATATACCTTTGTCTAAAGAGAAGCTGCTGACTGAAGACGAAGAGCTCTGTGAAAGGTATTTTGATACGACGACGAAACGAGACGAGACAGGTAGGTACATTGTGAGATTGCCAATGAAAAATTCAACGCCAGTAGTTAAGAATTCGTTGAGAATAGCAGAAACGAGATTATTAGCATTAGAGAAAAGACTGAAGAGTGGTAACCTCTAAAATAAATATACGGAGGTTATCGATGAATATGTTTCCCTGAAGCACATGGAGCTTGTTCCAGAGGAGGAAATCGATAATCCAAAAGCTATTTACTTACCACATCACGCCGTGGTTCGGGATGATAAGCAAACTACGAAGATAAGAGCAGTCTTCGATGCTTCCTGCAAGGGAACGAACAACAGGTCCTTAAATGATAATTTGCTTGTAGGTCCAACTCTGCAATCAGAATTAAGGCATTTAGTTATGCGCTGGAGAGTATCCCGTGTCTGTATGACTGCCGATATTGTAAAAATGTATAGACAAGTCAAGGTTGCTGAAGAGGACACTGACCTGCAAAGAATATTATGGAGAGGTAATACTGATGAAGATATAAAGCACTATCGTATGCTACGCGTCACATTTGGGGTAGCATCTGCTCCATACTTAGCGGTTAAGGCCATACAGCAACTTAGCAAGGATGAAGGAGGACGGTTTCCTTTAGCCAGTAAAGCCATATTAAGTCAGTTCTAAATGGATGATCTATTGGCTTGTTGCGAAGATGTAAATGAAGGAATAACATTATACCAGGAATTAAATGAATTGCTAGCTAAAAGAGGATTTAAACTACAAAAGTAGACAAGTAATAGCGATAAATTAGTACAAAAAATGAAGGATAGCGAGAGGAAGGCAAAGGCGAACATTACAAGAGAAGAAGAAATAGAAGAAGGATTGAAAATAAAGACAGATGATATAATAAAAATCGTTGGACTTACCTGGAACCGCAGTGATGACTCCTTTAACTACAAGGTAGATGTGCCCGACACTCAAGGTCCTGCAACAAAGAGAAGCATGATATCAGAAATTTGTCGTTTTTATGATCCCCTCGGATGGGTAGCTCCCAGTATTATTATTTCAAAAATTCTGATTCGAAAATTATGGCTGGCAGGAATCGATTGGGATGAATGTGTACCACTTAATATTTTGAATGAATGGAAACATTATAAAGATGAATTAAAAACGTTAAGTAACGTTTACGTACCTCGTTGGTTGGGTACTGGAGCCGGAGATATTGTGGAATTGCATGGGTTTAGTGATGCGTCTAAAGATGCTTACGGTGCCGTAGTATATGCTCGCGTCGTTAATTCAGAGGGGCATGCTCATGTATCCTTAATATCTGCAAAAACAAAGTGAAATGGTATTATTTATATCGCCACGATGGCGAAACAACGCTGAGAATTTTTACCTCACATCTGTTAACAATACAAATACCATTCATACAACATAAAAAATTATTCGTCTTCACGACGTATTTGAAATAAAGGAATATTGACACGTGTTAATTATTACAAAATGAACTCTATGGACGTCTAAATTATCTCATTGGTTAATGCGTATTAAAATAATTTATAAAGGGTTTTAGGAACCAAATAAGATGTAATTTGATTTCTTTGTCAAGCTTTGATACGAGACTGTTGGTTAGTAAACGGACGCGTTTACCAAATTTTGCACGATTGAATGTCGCTATGCTTTGCCTGACAATGAGTTTGTATTACGTAGATTGAGAGTTAAGTGTTAAGCGTGGCATGTTGCATGGAAGGATAGTAATTTAAGGTTAATGGTGTGTATATAATTAAAATATGCTTAATTTGAACTAGTTAAGATGTTTGGTTTAAAATAATATTGGCATGCTATTTTAAGTACAAGAAAGGTCTAATGCGTAGGTCATTTCTCAAAAAAAATACTACCTGATACCCAAGTGACGAGGAGGCGTGTGACGTCACTAAGATCCATCAGGCGGGGAGTCAGTGGAATATAAAAACTGATTTCGAACGGGGACATGAGACAGTTTTTCATTGTAGCTGGTTGAAGTGCACACGCTCTGTTAAAATAGTTGGTAATTTTGTTGGCTGTGTTATGCTAATATAATTGGTGATTCTTTTGACGAGTTGTGCATACTAGACAGTGACAAATGATAACGCTCTTTGGATTGAATATCTAAAGATTCCTATATTTTATAAATACCTTTCTCAATAAAACCCAAATTCCTGAAACGTGGCAAAAAAAGAACTTTTAGGTAACAAGCCTTAAATTCTGGGATTGAGTCTGATTTCGGAAGCGTTTCAAACACCTATTTCCTATAATCTAGGATCCGTGGAATAGTTTTAGGGGTTTTCGCAAGCTATTCCATTCCTTTTCCTTAGTTTAGTTCGCATTGTTACCCCCCTACACACAATTCGCACACAAACACACATGTCAAATCAAACACACCTGCTATCTTTGGTACGGGATAGTAGACCGAAGGTAAACATTAGGGCCATTTGAGTCTAGAATTATTTAGGTTAATCTGTCGAGGCGGATTAATAGGACTCGTAGGTAACATCATACTAAATACGTTTATTTAAGTGATAACTAACCGAAGTGAAGTGTTACGTAAATTATATCGCGTTAAATCTTTGTTTACACGATAATTATCATAAATAACTTAATCAATCCAACAGCAAATCCATTGTGTTTTAATTAAAGTAACCGTGAATTTTATAGTAAAGTTGTGGATAAATACGTTATTCAATAATTAAAAATAGATATATCGAAAATAGTTCCAGAACATTGTCTGAATAAATCGTGATAGTTTGTTATATAACTTTAAATATATTACTAAATAATATAATTGGAGGTTTCTGGTAAATTTCTACTATTTTATAGTATATTGGTTTGAAAAGCAAGATAAAGAACTGTGGTCTGAATTTATATAAAATTACGTTTGGAAGTGATTTGAATGATTACGTGAAATATCATTATCATTATAACATTTTATCTAGGCACTGTAATCAAATAAATAAGTGCATTATAACACGGCTGAATACATCATTCGAGAATTAGAGCAAGTATAAATAATTATTCCGTTATCAGTTATAGAACATTGATTTGAGTGGGCAGAAGTTGACGAGTAATATATTAGAGTAAATTATCTAAGTGGCTGATTATTCATCTAACATTTGCAATATACCGAGTAACACATGGAAATAGTATCAGTAATACAAAGAGATGGTCGTTGGTGACCTCAATTAATATTCGACTTGTAAAGTGCAAAGAACACATAAGAGACGGCGTGTGGTTTTAGTAGGTTCATTCAGAGACATCTGAAATATCATTATTTGCACACAGTTTTCTAACGAGAGGGAGTATTTTAGTCGAATACCGCAATAAATAAATATATGTGTTACAATCAGCTCACTTAATAGATAATTTAAATACAATTTTAGCTCCTGGAACCATTTGGGTTTTCAGTTTGAGCAAGTTATCAGTGTGTAGCATTTCTGGGGTCTGCCTGAAATCCATAAATTATATTTACAAGCTAAAACAGATGAACTCATGTTAAATCAGTATTTATACCAGTCTCAAACGAAACCTACATTGGAATGCAGGCAAACCTAGATATGTGAGGCGATTTACGACGGGTCGGTTGAACTTGTAATGGTATTAATTAGCGAATACTAATATAAAAAAAGAGAAGAATACTATTATACGTTTAGCGTTAGTGGAGGTACTGATAACAGAATTAAATTACTCTTGAGAGAGAGGAGGAGAAAATATGTTGATTTAATATCAACCACCAAAAAAAAAAATATATGAGCTCACGACAAAACATATGAAATATAAAAAAATACAGGCCATTATCATATAATCTGGATCCAGAAAACCTCAGTTACCTGGTAGATACAATCTACGACCGTAAATGATAACTTGACATTTAAATCAATATCGTATATAGAAACTAGATTTTAAGCAGATAGAGTTCATTTTATTTCAACAAAACTCAAAAGATTAGAACATTAGTTAATATATAATATAAACCGAAGGTTAAATTAATTCAGTGAGGAGAATAATCACGGCGTACGTTATCTAAAATAAATCGGTTAGGAATTTATTTTCACAGTTTAGTTTTATGTTTAGTTAGGTTTAGACGATCATAGCCAAGCTAGTGACGAAGATAGCCTTAAAGGCCATTTCCCGTTACAGTTTTTGATGCCCGGTGACCAGAATTCTTGTCTAGTATTAAATTTTAATACAACGAGAAAAGAACCAACTTATAAATTACTACAAAACATACCACGCAGAATATTAAATTTTTATTTAGTACGTTGGAAACTCACAGGAATAGACTTTTAAAACAGTACAAAAGACGTATTCATTGTTAAAAATCTATTCTTTATCTATTGTTTAAAAAAATATTACACAACGTAGGCAATTACTAAAATAGTAAGACTTTCTAAAAAGGGTCCAATACACAATACACCGAAAATTATTACGGATATCATAAACATAGGCAAAACTTGGGTCAGTCTTTGTCTATATTTAAGCAAACTAAAACTTTTTTTGACGCACGTGTAAACTCGTAACAATATTTTTTGCCTTACGATTCTCATAGACATAGTTAACAAAACGGAAATAAATACAATAACTCGATAAATTTGGACATTTCAAGGGGTCTTATAATAGGACCGTTTATCACGTACGAAACTGACATTCGTAAAAACTTAAAAACGCACTTGTGAAAACAAGACATTTAGCAATATTAGAAGTTTGAAAATCATTAATTTCAAAAAGGTTTGACAGTTTATTAGGATAAGATAATAAACGAACTCAAAAAGGTTAGGCGCACTTAACACACTTGGTGTTATTTAATCTTAAGAATATTCTTTGAACACTCGAAAAATATTCAAAACGATAAATTTCAAATACTTAACTTCTACTCGAAAAATATATTCGGATAACGTATCTAAGTGAATACTTATGAGCAATTCTAACAACAAATAACCAATACAAAATTGAGAGTATTTATTTTCACGTGGGAAATAATATATTTTAATAACAAACCATGAGCGGAAAGAACATGCGTAATAGTCGTAGAGGGACTAGCGGTACTAATAACATGAATAGTGCAAATCAGACTAATCAATTGTTATCTGAAATATTAAATAGACTTACGAGATTGGAAAACGAGCGAATTGAAAGTGATAGTGGTCATAGTTCAGGTTCTCCAATAGTACCATTAACTAGCTCGGAAACGAACAATATTAGTAGTGAGACAACACGTCAAACGGTAATTGTACAGGTAAAACAAAAATTACCTACATTTGATGGTAATAGGATGCACAATCCAATGAGTTTCTTGAGGGATCTAAAAGATTATTTATCTATGACGGGACAAGACCTAAATACAGAACGAACATTAAGTTTAGCAATAGAATCATTAACAGGGGAAGCTAAAATTCGTATGAATATTTATAGAGATTATTGGAAGTCGTTTAGTGATTTTGAATCGGATTTCCAGAATGTATTTTGGAGCCAGGCAGAACAGGAAGTAGTAAAGTCTAGATTTATGACTTCAAAATATAATAAACAGAACGGGAGTATGGAGAAATATTTCGCGGAGCAGTTGGATAAAGTTTATGCTTTATCATTGCCTTTTACGGATGCAGAAAAGATAAATACCATTTTTAGGCAGTATCCTGAACATATACAAGTAGCATACTTTAGTAGACAACAACCTATGACAATCAGAGAAGCAGTTGAATTTTTAAGACATCTGGAAAGAAATATAAATGTAGATAGGCTCGGTAGTTCACAATCACAGAGTTCGACAGTAAATAGATATGAAAGAACACGCGGTGCAAACGTCAACACGAGGTACAGTTCGGTGCGAGTAAATACAATACGGTTTAATTCCACGAATCGCGGAAGAGGCAGTAATACACGGGGTTATCCTTATAGGAATTATAACAGACGAGGTCGAGGTGTAGCAACTGGTAGGTACTCTAATATACGGGGAGGCGTTCAGCCAATTGAATTTAGACCGGAAGCGAAAGATCAAAACACAAATAATAGCGGGAATAGTAATACGGAAAATAATTCTAGTACTAAGTAAAAAAAAAAGGTAGTCATTAAGTTAAGGTGGAATATGTGGGCTCCAAAGTTCAAAATTTCGGTTTTGTTAAAACATTTATTCATAAAAAAAAAAAAAACAAATAGTTCCAATAAGACCAGCTGTAGGAGTAAAGGAGTTTGTCCGATTAAAAGGCAGAAACGTTCCGATATGTTTATCGAAATCAAATGACAATAATTGAGTTATGCAAAATAATAAATCATTCAAACATTATTTAAAGGCGCTGACATTTTAGACTGCGAAAAGGACTCACATAGATATTTAAAATTGCAAAAAAATAAAATAAACGACAGTTTAGGAGGCGTGAATTTAACAGGTCTATTAGATGCAGGTAAATCTTGTTATAAATACATATATTCTATGCAGGATACCTATGGTAAAGTTAAACGATTATATATATTGCGGAATCTTACAGAACGAGTTACATAACATCCACTAATTGTTATGCCCTCATGGAACCCAAAACTAATAAATTATAAGGAACTTACAACACTATTAATTTAGCGTGATAATATATTAAGAGTAAAGAGATTGAGTCAAAGGAATGCATCTGGGAACTAATCCTAGAAGCAGATCTTCAAAAGAAGTCTGTTTCTAAGCGAATCAACTTAATTTGAAGTCTGAGGAGGCGACTGAAATGGTATTATTTATATCGCCACGATGGCGAAACAACGCTGAGAATTTTTACCTCACATCTGTTAACAATACAAATACCATTCATACAACATAAAAAATTATTCGTCTTCACGACGTATTTGAAATAAAGGAATATTGACACGTGTTAATTATTACAAAATGAACTCTATGGACGTCTAAATTATCTCATTGGTTAATGCGTATTAAAATAATTTATAAAGGGTTTTAGGAACCAAATAAGATGTAATTTGATTTCTTTGTCAAGCTTTGATACGAGACTGTTGGTTAGTAAACGGACGCGTTTACCAAATTTTGCACGATTGAATGTCGCTATGCTTTGCCTGACAATGAGTTTGTATTACGTAGATTGAGAGTTAAGTGTTAAGCGTGGCATGTTGCATGGAAGGATAGTAATTTAAGGTTAATGGTGTGTATATAATTAAAATATGCTTAATTTGAACTAGTTAAGATGTTTGGTTTAAAATAATATTGGCATGCTATTTTAAGTACAAGAAAGGTCTAATGCGTAGGTCATTTCTCAAAAAAAATACTACCTGATACCCAAGCGACGAGGAGGCGTGTGACGTCACTAAGATCCATCAGGCGGGGAGTCAGTGGAATATAAAAACTGATTTCGAACGGGGACATGAGACAGTTTTTCATTGTAGCTGGTTGAAGTGCACACGCTCTGTTAAAATAGTTGGTAATTTTGTTGGCTGTGTTATGCTAATATAATTGGTGATTCTTTTGACGAGTTGTGCATACTAGACAGTGACAAATGATAACGCTCTTTGGATTGAATATCTAAAGATTCCTATATTTTATAAATACCTTTCTCAATAAAACCCAAATTCCTGAAACGTGGCAAAAAAAGAACTTTTAGGTAACAAGCCTTAAATTCTGGGATTGAGTCTGATTTCGGAAGCGTTTCAAACACCTATTTCCTATAATCTAGGATCCGTGGAATAGTTTTAGGGGTTTTCGCAAGCTATTCCATTCCTTTTCCTTAGTTTAGTTCGCATTGTTACCCCCCTACACACAATTCGCACACAAACACACATGTCAAATCAAACACACCTGCTATCTTTGGTACGGGATAGTAGACCGAAGGTAAACATTAGGGCCATTTGAGTCTAGAATTATTTAGGTTAATCTGTCGAGGCGGATTAATAGGACTCGTAGGTAACATCATACTAAATACGTTTATTTAAGTGATAACTAACCGAAGTGAAGTGTTACGTAAATTATATCGCGTTAAATCTTTGTTTACACGATAATTATCATAAATAACTTAATCAATCCAACAGCAAATCCATTGTGTTTTAATTAAAGTAACCGTGAATTTTATAGTAAAGTTGTGGATAAATACGTTATTCAATAATTAAAAATAGATATATCGAAAATAGTTCCAGAACATTGTCTGAATAAATCGTGATAGTTTGTTATATAACTTTAAATATATTACTAAATAATATAATTGAAGGTTTCTGGTAAATTTCTACTATTTTATAGTATATTGGTTTGAAAAGCAAGATAAAGAACTGTGGTCTGAATTTATATAAAATTACGTTTGGAAGTGATTTGAATGATTACGTGAAATATCATTATCATTATAACATTTTATCTAGGCACTGTAATCAAATAAATAAGTGCATTATAACACGGCTGAATACATCATTCGAGAATTAGAGCAAGTATAAATAATTATTCCGTTATCAGTTATAGAACATTGATTTGAGTGGGCAGAAGTTGACGAGTAATATATTAGAGTAAATTATCTAAGTGGCTGATTATTCATCTAACATTTGCAATATACCGAGTAACACATGGAAATAGTATCAGTAATACAAAGAGATGGTCGTTGGTGACCTCAATTAATATTCGACTTGTAAAGTGCAAAGAACACATAAGAGACGGCGTGTGGTTTTAGTAGGTTCATTCAGAGACATCTGAAATATCATTATTTGCACACAGTTTTCTAACGAGAGGGAGTATTTTAGTCGAATACAGCAATAAATAAATATATGTGTTACAATCAGCTCACTTAATAGATAATTTAAATACAATTTTAGCTCCTGGAACCATTTGGGTTTTCAGTTTGAGCAAGTTATCAGTGTGTAGCATTTCTGGGGTCTGCCTGAAATCCATAAATTATATTTACAAGCTAAAACAGATGAACTCATGTTAAATCAGTATTTATACCAGTCTCAAACGAAACCTACATTGGAATGCAGGCAAACCTAGATATGTGAGGCGATTTACGACGGGTCGGTTGAACTTGTAATGGTATTAATTAGCGAATACTAATATAAAAAAAGAGAAGAATACTATTATACGTTTAGCGTTAGTGGAGGTACTGATAACAGAATTAAATTACTCTTGAGAGAGAGGAGGAGAAAATATGTTGATTTAATATCAACCACCAAAAAAAAATATATATGAGCTCACGACAAAACATATGAAATATAAAAAAATACAGGCCATTATCATATAATCTGGATCCAGAAAACCTCAGTTACCTGGTAGATACAATCTACGACCGTAAATGATAACTTGACATTTAAATCAATATCGTATATAGAAACTAGATTTTAAGCAGATAGAGTTCATTTTATTTCAACAAAACTCAAAAGATTAGAACATTAGTTAATATATAATATAAACCGAAGGTTAAATTAATTCAGTGAGGAGAATAATCACGGCGTACGTTATCTAAAATAAATCGGTTAGGAATTTATTTTCACAGTTTAGTTTTATGTTTAGTTAGGTTTAGACGATCATAGCCAAGCTAGTGACGAAGATAGCCTTAAGGGCCATTTCCCGTTACAAAAGGTGGCTCCAGTTAAACAAATTTCCATCCCTCGGCACGAATTATGTGGCGCAGTTTTACTTACGCGATTAATGGTGGAAGTAGCATCAGTGATGGAAATAGATAAACCTTATTTACATGCGTGGACAGATTCGAACGTTGTCTTAGCTTGGTTAAATAGCCATCCAAGCCGCTGGAAGGTATTTGTAGCAAATCGTGTATCGGAAGTAATTCAAAGCTTGGATTCTCATCATTGGGCCTATGTGTCTTCGAAATGTAATCTGGCAGACGTGGCGTCACGTGGTCAATCGCCAAGCGAATTAGTTAAGAACACAATGTGGTTTAGAGGACCAGACTTTCTACATAATAAAGAAATTGAATATAAAAAACCGAAAGTGACAAATACTGATGTGGAAGAAGTTAAAGGTAAAACAAAAACTTACTTTACTGCTACTGATTGTCCTATATTTGAAAGGTTCTCGTCACTCACCAGAATGGTCAGAGTCGTTGCTTATTGCAAGCGCTTTATTTACAACCTGAAAATAAAAAGGCAAGAACGTAGATTAAATTTCCTAACAACTGAGGAATTGAATAATACCCTAAAGGCTTGTATAATACAGTGCCAAAAGGAGAGTTTTACAGAGGATATAGAAGTTATAAAAAAGGTACAGAACTTACCAAAACGGAGTAACTTGCGATCCTTCAATCCATTTTTTGATGAAGAAGGAATATTACGCGTCGGTGGCAGACTGGACCTGTCACCGTTGACAGACCAAAGGAAACATCCTATTTTGATAGCCAAGGAATCATACTTGGCTAACCTTTTAGTCCGTGACGCGCATACACAGACCCTTCACGGTGGGCCTCAACTGATGCTCGGATATTTACAGACAAAGTATTGGATATTTGGTGCAAGACACCTCGTAAAGGCATATTTTCGTCGATGCGTCACGTGCGTTAAAAATATAGGTAAAACCCAGACCCCATTGATGGGTTAGTTACCAGCAGTGCGAACAACTCCCTCCCGGCCTTTCAGATCATGCGATGTTGATTATGCAGGGCCAATTCAAATAAGGACTGCTAAAGGTCGTGGACACCGAGCATACAAGGGATACATTTGTTTATTTGTTTGCTTGGTTACTCGGGCCATACATTTGGAAGTGGTAACGGAGCTCACCTCGGAAGGATTTCTCCAGGCCTTTAAAAGATTTGTGTCTAGGCGAGGGCATTGTTCTGACATTTGGAGCGACAATGCAACAAATTTTACAGGTGCAGCTAGTGAAATAGGTAGGCTTTTTAAAAATGAACGGGGTTCTATGATTCGGGAAGTTGCTGAATCATTAGCAACCAACGGATGTACATGGCACTTTATCCCAGCCCAGTCCCCCAACTTTGGTGGACTTTGGGAAGCTGGCGTAAAGTCGGTAAAATACCACCTTAAACGAACGATTGGTACTTCTACGCTTACGTTCGAAGAAATGACTACCGTGCTCACACAAATCGAGGCCTGCTTGAATTCCAGACCTCTATCGGTAATAACTGGGAACAATGAGGAGGATTTTACGGTACTGACACCAGGCCATTTCTTGATTGGCGAGGCCTTAATAACTCCACCTGATTACAATTATGAGATGTCAACAATTAGTTCACTAAGAAGGTGGCAGTACACCCAAAAAATTACTCAAGATATCTGGCGTCTATGGTCATGCCAATATTTGAATAGGTTTTATAAAAGGTATCGCGGTACCGATCAAATTCCGCAAGTTCAGGTTGGCGATGTAGTCACAGTGCGAGAGGACCACTTACCCGTTAGTAGATGGTCGTATGGTAGGGTGATTGCCACTCATCCGGGCCACGATAATATAGTACGAGTTTTTACGTTAAGGGTAAAAAATGGCACAATTAAACGCCCTGTGAATAAATTATGTGTTCTACCAATCGCTGATTGACACTCAAATGCGATTAATTGTAAAGGGTAAAGTGTTTCCTAATGTATCGTATTTTTAAATTATTCAGCTAAGGATGAGAATGATCTCAGTACTCCTTTTTTAATCTATATTTGTTCTATCTTAGTTAATAATAATTTGTTCCCAGTATTAGTTTCCACTGTGATGGAATGTGTTGATTGACTAAGATAGAATTCACTTTGCAACTTGTGCATTTATTGGCATGTTGCCTAAGTTGTTAATATTTTCATTATTTTGTAAAACTTGATGGACAAGGTTACGCTTGTCCATGGGTGGCGGTATGTACACGTTACGACACCTTAGTGGTTCACTGGTCGACCGATAGATGGCGTTGTGCGTGTGACGTCATAATGTATATGTCGCTGTTAAGAGTCTCCGGTGCGACCATATAAGGTTCAAGGTTTTTGAATAAAATGATCTAATCTGTAAGTTCTAGTTTTACTTATTACAATAAACAAGCTCTCTTAGTAGAAGCTTGTACACACTTGGTGGTGGCCCGTGCGGCTCGAATTCAAGACCCACTGTTCAAGAAACTGAATAATTTTTTTACATTTATAATACACTTTTTGCACATTTATTACATATTCTGTGCAAGTTTTGCTTCAGTATCGGCTGACACCAGCTTTTTGGTATTTTTAAGTGTACAGTCAAAATGCCTCGTACTAAGCGTACACCCCCGGCTACACCTATTACCGAAAAACAACGTGTGCACTCAAGCCCAAATTTATTGACAGAACCCAAAATTCCGGACTCGGAACTTTCAAATACTGCTAGACTAAATAAGTTTTCAAGCGTTTGAGGCCAGATTTTTCTCCTGAATCTGAAATCCAAACATTTGAAGAAAAGATCACGAACATACTTTTGTCGTGGAAAAATGAACAAGATGCTACTCTTAAGTCATGGAAAGATGACCAAGATGCAGTCCTGAGGTCTTTAAAGTCGGATAGTGTAGCAGTAAAACAGCAATATAAGGAAATAAAGAAAATGACTTGTGACAAAATCTATAGAATATATGAATAAGGAGTACGAAAGTATGCGCTTATTAATACAAAAATTGGAAAGTGAACGGCTACAGCAACTTGACCACATTGTGGAACTCGAGAGGAAACTGGAGGACCTACAGCTTTCGCATCGATCGTCAGCGATTGAAATCAGAAACGTGCCTTACAGGGATAATGAAAGTACATCTGATTTAACTTCTATTGTAATGAAAACTTGCAGCACGATTCAAACTGAGGTACACGCATCAGAGCTGCGTGACGTCTATCGCCTCCCAGGGAAAAAGGAACTCAACAGGCCAGTCGTCGTCGAGTTCATGTCAGTTCCAAATAAACTCAAGCTCTTGTAAGCCGCTCGCACCTCCGTTTCCTGAAAAATTGAGTACCCGGCATATTGGTATAGTAGGACAACAGACGCCGATCTACATCGCGGAACACCTCAAAACTTTGCTAGAAATAATAATTACAAATATTGCAGGCATCAATATGGTAAAATTTTTCTTCGCGAAAAAGAAGGTGATAAGGCTATTTATATTCAATCAACTTCGGATTTTCAGCAAGTACAAAGAACAACCTAGTTTATTTTACGCCTCTTTATCTCATATAATTATAAGATAATTAGGTAGGGTAGTTGCGATAACACTATTATTTTTATGTGCTACATATAAAAATCAAATTAAAATAGTAAATACAGTGTTTTCAGTACTTACATGAGTAAATACAGTAAATAACCTAGTATACCTGCTGGTTGAGTGTTATCTCCCTAATCGGATCACGCATTATAACACAAACGCATAATAGAAGCTTCTATACTTGACATGCAGTCATATTTTGAAGAAAGGATGGCAAAATTCGAGGCTAAGTTGCAAGAAAAGTCTTCATCTACTACAGGGAGCCTGGTGGAAGAGTTTGCGGCGTTTAAGACTTTTGTTTTACAGGCGCTTAAATCGCTTTCGCAGGGGCTTGATACTGTGGCTCGTGAGGTGGACAATTTGGAGACGCGCAGCCGCCGCAAAATGCTGCTCCTTCATGGTATCGCAGAGCGAAAAGGTGAAGACACAGCCGAAGTAGTCGCTGGCGTTATTCAGGAACACCTAAAATTACAATCTTTTTCATCTAGTGACGTCACACGGTGCCATAGGATGGGACGTCAAACTACCAGCGAGAAGCCCAGATGTATACTGGTTAAAATCCAGAATATGGCATTGAGGGACAGTATATGGTTCTCCAAAACTAAATTAAAAGGTACAGGCGTCACTTTTTCCGAGTTTTTGACTAGGTCACGTCATAGTGCATTTATGGCCGCCCGTGATAAGTTCGGTGTAAACAAATGCTGGACCAGGGAAGGCTCGGTATATGTACTCGGCCCGGACGGTAACCGGCATCGAATCCTTTCTGTCCGAGACCTCGAAAAAATAAAGTGTTCTGACAATGAAAAGACTGCAGTTACAACCACCACTGTAAAGACGCGACGTGCAGTATCGAAAAAATAAGAGCTTTAAAAGTTATATATAGTTATTACTATTAGTATTGTCGGGTAACTTGTCATCATGTACGCTCGCTATCGGTATTAGCTTAACACATTCCTAGTTACTTTTTGGTTCTAAAACTATACATAATATAATCATCAAAAATGAAAAAACCTAAAATTTATTCACTAGAGACTACCTACAAAATAATTATAGGTAGGTACCTCAATTTATCTATCGATAAATTTCAATGAAAACATCCTTTGTAAATTTGTTAGTGTTCGGCTACTTCCGAGGGCGACTGTATTGATTACTATGTTTCATAATATGGCCTTATTTAAACACATTAAACACTTCACAACGGAGTAGTGAGAAAGTTTTTAGCGGATTCCACCGTGCTCATTTTTTCTTAGAATTGCATTATTATTTACACTGATCCCGATGTCTCGGTTGCATTTCAGCAACCAGGGCCCCGGGTGGAAGCCGTTGAGAATAGTTTTATTTCAATGTGTAACATTCACGTAAACTTTCGATACATTTTTCACAACTTTCTTCTCTCTTCAACACTAAATGGGTACATGTACCAGGATGAACTACAATAAAATCATAAGTGCATCTATTCTGAACGATTTCTTTAATCTGACGAGATTTGTTTTATTTTTATGTTAAATATTCGCGATT
The DNA here is from genome assembly GCA_946251805.1 of Cybosia mesomella. Taxonomy (NCBI): domain Eukaryota; kingdom Metazoa; phylum Arthropoda; class Insecta; order Lepidoptera; family Erebidae; genus Cybosia; species Cybosia mesomella. Next base: position 29,690,625 of record OX276406.1, read on the forward strand.
ACTTACGACAATAACACACAATAACATACAATAACAATGTTATGTCGTAGGCTGATTATCCTGTGTAGTACGTATTATTGTGAAGGTCAAATTCAAAGTCATCAGTGAATGAATATGGTGCAGCGTTCCATGTTCGATTTGAAGTGTAGTACAATACTTAAAGCTTTATCGTTTGTTTTTTTAGTTTTGGATATTGGCCTTTTTAGTTGTCTTTCATAATATCACTAATTTAGAATATAATTATGATGCTTATACTTGCTATCCGGCATAATGCTGTTAGGTCTTTACTATTTTATTAATCAGTATCCTTTATGTAACTTTGTTATTCGATATATTTGTGATTTGATACTATTTGTATCTCAATTATTGTTATTTAAATGCTTTCCATTATTGTAACACGCGACTAGCGGGTGGACAGAATGCATAATTTTTGGTATTAATATAATTTATATATTGTTATTTGTTCATAGTACTAAATTGACACTATATATATATTTATATACCTATAAAATTATTTATTCATATATTTAACACTACAAAATTAATGAACGCCTTTGATGGTAATAATGATAGTTTTTCATCAACAAGCAGCCTAACCGACAGTTTTGTCAGTGACCGTTCACCGTCACTTGCGGACACTCTTCGGTCTCAATTTCTGGATGTTCTGAGGAATTTCAACGTAGTCTATATAAATGCCCAAAGTGTTCCTGCTCATTTCCCGGATATGCTGGCAACCTTTGACTGTGAAAATATACATGCTGTTGTGGTCACCGAATCTTGGTTAAAACCCTGTCTATCATCTATTTCTTACTCTCTGCCAGGGTTTCAACTTATTAGGAATGATCGCACGACTAACATACGTGATGGTTATGGTGGTGTGGCCATATACCTGCGGTCTCAGATTCCATTCGTTATTGTTGATATGTCGCCACAACCACCACCATCAAACTCTGGCGAATATTTACTCCTAGAGCTGGAACTGAATCATACCAAAGTTCTTCTTGGTGTGTACTATTCATCATCTAAACGTGTGGATTATTTTGCATCTTTTGAACATATTCTAGAAACATTCTTGCCTTCTTACGAACATGTCATTTTAATGGGCGATTTCAACACCTGCCTTTTACTCAATGACTCACGTTCTTCCTCCCTTCGACGCATTACAGAATCTTGTAATCTTTTCATTCTACCTCTCAATGCCACTCATCATTTTCCTAACTGTGTCCCTTCTCTTCTCGATCTAGTTTTAGTTTCTTCACCTAATCATGTAGCTATGCATGGTCAATATGCAGCTGACGCCTTCTCTTATCATGACTTAATCTTTCTTTCCTATCAAATTCGTCCGCCCAAACCAAAGCCTATTAAAAACTATTCTTCAACGTAATTTTAACGCCATAGATCCAATTAAACTCCGCGAGGATGTTGCCAAGATAGACTGGGAACCTCTTTTACTGTCAAATTGCGTTGATACTAAAGTAAACATCCTAACATCCAAAATAGTACAGCTTTATGACATACATGCTCCCATGCGTGCAATTAAACTAAGGCATCCGCCTTCACCCTGGCTTACCCAAGATATTAAAGATTTAATATCCAAAAAAGCTGCAACTAAGACGAGGTATAAGTTTCGTTCCACGCAAGCAAATTGGGATAAATATGTGACCATTAGAAATCGCTGCAACAAGGTGTGTAGGAATGCGCAACGCCAACACATTCATACTTCGATCGAGAACGGAGATCCAGCTAAAGTCTGGAAATTTCTAAATACATTAGGAGTTGGAAGGTCACGTTCAAATTCTATTCCTAAAGACTTAGATATAAATTCACTTAACGCACATTTCTCTGCTTCGCCCAATTTTGATGGGGCTACTAAAACAAATACATTGCAATATCTTTCATCTATTCCAACTCCTACATATCCACCTTTTGTCTTCGATCAATTGACCGCTTGTGATGTTAAGAAGAGTATAGTAGCAATTTCATCCAATGCTGTGGGGAACGATTGTGTCAACAGGAATATGATCTTACCTATTCTTGATGAAATCCTTCACGTTCTCTGCCATATCCTAAACCATTCGCTATCCTGTGGAACATTTCCGTCTGCTTGGAAAGATGCACAGTTAATTCCCTTACCGAAGAAATCCAAACCCTGCTTATTTACTGATTACCGTCCTATATCCATTCTTCCATTCCTTTCCAAAGCCTTTGAGCGACTCATTCACACTCAACTTAGTTCTTTCCTTAATAAAAATGCACTTCTGAACCCTTCTCAATCTGGGTTCCGTCGTGGACACAGTACCGCCACAGCATTGGTTAACATAACTGATGATATAAGACAAGGCATGGACAGTGGAAAACTTACTCTTCTATCCTTACTTGATTTCAGTAATGCCTTTAATACAGTAGATTTCCACATTCTGCTTGGTACACTCAGCTCTATTAACATATCTCCAACGGCTATTGAATGGTTTCGTAGTTACCTGTTTGGTCGCCGGCAACGTGTTCGCATCGAAGAATCCTATTCCTCTTGGTGCAACACTACAGCTGGCGTACCGCAGGGTGGCGTTTTATCTCCCTTACTATTCACAATTTTTATAAATTCCATCTCTGAAAAACTTGTTTCATCCTACCACCTTTACGCTGATGATCTGCAAATTTATACACAAGCTTCCTTAAGTAACTTACCAGAAGCTATTTGTACGATCAACATGGATCTAGAGCATATTTCCGAGTGGAGTATAAATTATGGACTCACGGTGAATCCGACCAAAACACAAATAATTGTCATAGGTGGTCCACAGTTAGTTTCGAGAATTGACTGGTTGCAACTACCACAAGTCAAATTTGCAGGAGCTGTTTTACCAATTAGTACCAATGTAAAAAACTTGGGCATCTACTTCGACAATACCTTTTCCTGGAGATCTCAACTCCAAGAAACAAGTCGGAAACTTTTAGCTTCAGCAGGGGCTTTGCGGCGGTTACGAAACTTCCTTCCAACTTCTACTAAAATTTCGCTTGCTCAATCTCTTCTTCTTCCTATACTAGATTACGCCGATGTCAGCTATCCTGATCTCACCGAGGAGCAATTTGATAAGCTTGAGCGTCTCCAAAACTTTTGCATTAGATTCATATTCGGCTTACGTAAATATGATCACGTTTCTGAATTTCGCAACAGACTCAAGTGGCTCCCAATTCGTCTTCGCAGGAATGCTCATATTTTGGCATTATTATATAACGTTCTTTTTAATCCCACTACTCCTACGTATCTCAAAGAACGTTTTAGATTCCTTCGTGACACACATGTGCGATCCCTGAGGTCATCTGAGAACTTGACGCTGGAAGTGCCAGTGCACTCTACCGCCTATTATGGCAAATCTTTTACTGTGAAGGCCGTTGGCCTATGGAATGCATTGCCAGTAACCATTAGACAGGCGCAATCCATAAATATTTTCAAAATAATGTTAAAGAATCATTACCTTTCTCTATTGTAGTCAGACAACAATTCTTCTTCTTCTTAGTCGTGCACTCTTGACAGAGTGGTCGTGGTTATGATGGGGGGTCCTGATGAACGGCTGCTCGTGCAATGCGCCGCCATCGCCCTCTGTTGGTTGCGTTGTGGGAGCAGTCGGTCATGGTGGATTGTGTTAGGGAGGTGATGAGGTCCGACCATCTAGTTGGAGAGCGACCACGGGACCTTTTGCCCTCCATTCTGCCCTGTACCACGAGACGCTCCATCGAGTCTTCATTCCGTGTCAGGTGCCCAAAGAACTTGAGTATTCGTATTTGCACAGTCGACGATAATCTCTCCTTTATGTGAAGTTCTTTGAGGATGGAGACATTAGTCCTATGCGCGGTCCACGGAATCCTGAGGAGACGTCTCCAGCACCACATTTCCAGTGCATCTATTTTTCTCTGCTCTTTTTGTCTCAGAGTCCATGTCTCAGCTCCGTACAGAAGAATTGGAAAGACCAGACTCCGCATCAGACGAACCTTGGTGGTTTTGGTTATCCGGCGGTCCTTCCAAATCCTGGAGAGCCTTTCAGCAGCTGATCGTGTAATAGCGCAACGTCTCCTGATTTCCTCCTCGCAGCCTCCGCTGTTGGTGATGTTAGAACCCAAGTAGATGTAGTTCTGCACAACTTCACAGTTAGCAATGCTTTTGACATCTGGTTCGTTATTTTCAGCTCGGTTCACTATCATCATTTTGGTCTTCTCCCGGTTGATAGCAAGTCCAAAATTCAGGCTGGTGGATTCAAGGTGGCGCAAAAGGTGTTCCATATTCTCTTTAGACGTTGTTAGGAGAGTAGTGTCATCAGCATATCTAAGATTAGATATTGTTCTACCTCCTACAGATACACCTTTGTCCCAGTCGTCCAAAACAATCCGCATTATGTGCTCGGTGTAGATGTTAAATAACAGCGGAGAAAGAATACAGCCTTGTCGAACACCAGCCTCAGGCTTGAATGGGCTTGAGTCAACTCCATCGACGCGCACTGCTGCTGTGCCATCTTCATAGAGTCGTCTAATGAGGTACGTAAGGTGTTCTGGTACACCCATTACTTTTAGGATTCCCCACAGTTTTTGCCATTGCACCGTGTCGAAAGCTTTGTGAAAGTCCACAAAGCTAATAAACAGGGGGTTGTTAAATTCTCGTGACTTCTCTATGACCTGGCGTAGTATAAGAATTTGCTCTCTCGTTCCTCTACCCTTAACAAATCCAGTCTGTTCAGGTGCGATTTGAGGAGATAGGTAAGACTGTAGCCGCTTGTTGATAATGTGTAGTAGCACCTTACTTGCGTGGCACATAAGAGAGATCAACCGGTAATTATTGCACTTCTTGGTCGAGCCCTTTTTATGGAGAGGTATGAAAAGGGAGCAAGACCAATCATTCGGCCAATTGCCGGTCGTCCATATTCTACTACAAATAGCGTGCATTATCTCTACTCCAGCTTCTCCCATAGCCTTAATGATCTCAATCGGTATCTCGTCTACGCCTACGGCTTTGTTAGATTTAAGGTGTTTTATTGCTGCTCTTATTTCGTCTTTCAATAAATCTGGTTCCAATTCCAACGTTAGAGAACATTGTGACGGTAATGAAACTGGGTCAACAAATAGGGATCTACAATACTCTTTCCACGTGTTGACAATTTCTTTTATCTCTGTTACCGTCACACCATCTTTGTTCTCAATTGCCCAAGTCTTTGGTTTGAATTGACGAGTGATAGTTTTTATTTTCATGTGAAGATCCTTGGTTTCGAACTTCTCTGAATGTCGCTCTAGTTCTTCGCAGATTTTATTGAGTGCTGCATTCCGGTCTCTTCTGCAAGCGGTTTGTATTTCAGCATTGAGAGAATTTAGTTCCTGTACAGGTTTTCCAGCAGCCTTTAGTTTTCTCCGGTGTTCAACCATGTCCCATGTGTTGGTAGACATCCAATGTTGTCGTTTTATTAGAGGTGATTTTGGCTGTGAGTTTTTAACCAAATCTTTGATGTATAGCTTGGCATTCTGCCATAGGGTGTTTGGATGTTCATGGTCGTCACCGCCCCAACTGTGCACTGTAAAGTCCTGCAAGCTCTTGGTTAAACTGGTACTGTCTGTAATTTCTAAACGCCTGTTTGTTACTTTGGTTATAGAGTTGCGGAGTTTAATCCTCAGGTTGCATACTAGTAGCTGATGATCAGAGTGACAATCTGCTCCAGGCAACGTGTGTGCGTTGGTAATTGAGCTCCTCCATCTAGTTCTGATCATTATGTAGTCAATTTGATTACGGTGTTCTCCGTTAGGGGATGTCCAGGTGTATAGTCTTCTGGGGTGTTGTTTGAAGACAGTGTTCATAATGGTTAGGTTATTATCGGCTGCGAATTGAATGAGTCGTTCGCCACGCTCGTTTCTAGTGCCAAGACCATAGAGCCCCACAATATTTCTAAGGCCTGAATCTGCAACAGTTGATCCCAGCTTCGCATTGAAGTCGCCCAAAATTATTAGAAACTCTCTAGTTGGGATAGTGGCTATGCAAGCTTCAAGTTGACGGTAGAAATCCTCTATTACTTCATCTTTGGCAGCACTTGTGGGGGCGTAAACTTGTATGATATTGAGCGGGGCGGGCGTTGCGCTCAGCTTGATCGACATCAATCTATCGCTGATTGGATTATATCCTACAACCGTTTTGTTCCATCTCTTCGGTATGGCAATGGCCACTCCTGCAAAGCTAGAGGTGTTACCTGAGAAATAGATGGTATGCTTCTCAGTGTTACGGTGTCCACTCTCCTTCCAATGCGTCTCACTCAGACCCGTGATGTCGGTGTTGCATCGTTCGAGCTCATGGTCAAGAATGTGGAGTTTACCTTCATCCTGAAGGCCTCGCACATTCCACGTTCCGACTCTGAGGTTTCTGCGTAGTTGGATCTTGGTTCTTCCAGAGGCATAGTTTCCATGAGATGCCTGGTCGCCTACGGTCTCATGGCCGGTAGTACATTTCACACCCTGATTCCCGGACAACCAAGGGCGCCGGTCGCTACGCGGATTGCCAGGCAAACTTTCTTTCATCTTGGACCTTATCATAACTCTCGTGGGATTAATAGTGCAATGGTATCCCGTTGCCTTTTGCACCAGGCATTTTGGGCATGATTTATACGCCCAGGTTGCTGAAGCCTCTTCAGTCAGTGTTCCGACTGGGTTGGTGGATTACCGCCACACGGTTCGGTCGCCAGAGCCTCGTCCGTTATCTAGCAGGGAGCGCCGCGGTGACCGGAGGGCCGCCGCCGTCGACTATTCATACGAACCATCGACGCGTGCAGGTGAGGTTGACAATAGGGTCGGATATGTTGTTGGTTCCGTTCTCCCCTTACTCCCCAAGTCAGACAACAATTCACATTCTATTTATTTATTTGTGTATGTATCTGTATATTTGAATACTATGTAATTATTATTCATGTGAATAATTCTTCAATTTTTTTTTTTTTATAAAACTACACCAACACTTACTTATATTATGTACTCCTCATTCCTGTCCATCCTAAGGTTGCCTGGAAGAGATCACTTTTAGTGATAAGGCCGCCCATTGTGCATTTAACTGTAAATGTTCCAAATTTGTATCCGTAGTGATTTTGGTGTACAATAAAGAATTATCTATCTATCTATCTATCTATCTCATAATGAAACTCTGCTTATTATTAACAATAATTGTATACTATCATCATAAACTCTCATAAACTCACGCCTATATCGCCGAAGGGGTAGGCAGAGGTGCTAGCACTCACATTTCGCCAGTTTATGTTTAGGTCCCAATGTAATAGGTGGCGAGCCTATTGCCATTAACCGGGCACTTATAAGCCTTTTTTTTTTTTTCGGATACCCCCCGCCGGCCAGCGGGGGCGGTTATGTCGGGCTTGCACCGACTAAAACCGCACGCCGTCTCGGGTCTTCAGACGCCGGGGTGTAAGGTTACCCATAGAGCATATCCCTCGCACCCCGGCTGACCCTGGGCCATCTCACCACTAACAGCATCGCTCATCCTGTCTCCTCTGAAAGCAGAGGAGTACGGAGAGCGATGTGTTCCCGCCACGTTGGGTATTGGCCGACGATCAATGCCAACCCTATGAAGGGGTGAAGGGGAAGCCATTGACCGCCGCCCAGGGTGTACCGGCCGCTCCGATTCCGTTCCCCCCGGACTGCAGCGGGATCGGAATCGGAGCGACACTCGAGGAGGTTACCCAACACACACCCCGGGCACTTATAAGCCTGCGATAAATACACACATAACTTCGAAAAGCATCGAAAAGTCATTGGTGTGTGCCATGGTAAAACCTCGTCTCAGCAGTCCATTACCCATACCACTAGGCTACCGTGGCTAATAAATTGTATACTATCGTACTAACTAATATTGCAAATATCCTACTAGTAGAAATTTTAATTTAAAAACAAATTGCAATAAGTTGTATATGCACCCGATGTAGTAAAGCAAACAATATTTTATCAAAATGTCTATATTATTCTATGAGTTTAACTTTACAAGGGATGCTACACATTGAACTCCATCATTCACTTAGTTGTATACACAACTCACGCAGGTCACTACATAAAACCATGCACGCTACCTACACGTACTATATTATTATAATTATTATCTTTACAACTCGCCCTGTCGTATCATATTCAAATATTACACTTAAGTACATACATATTTTTTCTAACCCTGTTACTAAATAGATAGTCTGTATTCTTAACTCGCGGTATAGTTATTAAACCACCCAGGTACTATCTCGACCTAAAAAATAAATTGCTTTAATATTAAAGTTAGGATTACCTAATAATAAAGGAGGTTGGAATATTCGCTATGCTCTCTTTTAAAAATCAGGTAATTTTCGCTCGCTGTTTCGGTTTGTTGTCTGACAAATACTATCCTTATACTTTTGACTGCTATTATATAGTACTTATGCGCTAGGAGCTGTTCGACGCCTATTTTATCTCACATGTTTTTCCTTTTACGCCACTTACAATCTATCCTTGTTGCTAATTCATACATAAGCTCATGTGATCATGTCTGCATCCCCGATGGGGTTCACGTAATAACTCTTTTAAGATATGAAAAATTGTGTGGTAAAAATCTTTTTATTAAAATTCAATGAATTAAATGATATACAAAATGATATTGATAGGTATGAAATCGCCGAGTCAGTTCTGTGCAATGCAGAAGATTGTCAAAATTTAGTACTTATCCCAGACACTTCTCAGAGATGTCTTAAAATCTTCCATCAGAATATCAGAAGCGTAAATGGCAACATAACTGAATTAATATCACTTCTTGCAAGAACAGGTGTAAATTGGGACTGTATGGTTTTAACCGAGTGCAGACTACCGGGTACTGATACTATACCCAATATAGATGGCTATAATTCGTACTCTACTGTCAATAATATTACACAAAACGAAGGGGTTGTGGTATACGTCAGACAGGACTTGGTGATGCTGATTGAGGAAGCAGTAATAGCGAACGCTAACTGTTTAGTTATAAAACCAAATAATAGCACAGTGATACTAGCAATTTATAGGCCACCTGGGTTTAAAGATGTAAACACCTTTATTGAATCACTGAATAATGTACTAATTACGTATTCGTCGGTACAAAATGTTGCCATTGTGACATTAACATCAATACAGATGAGAACAGTAAAGATCCTTATCTTGATTGTTACTTGGACATGGTGGCTTTTCATGGTACTCTACCGGCCCATAATTTTATCACCATGACAAAACCTGTCTTGATCATCTTGATTGATTACAGTACTGTACTTTATATAGCAACTGCTCAGACAGCTAAGCCCGAAAAAGTCCAAAGGCGAGTTGACCAAGCAGAGGTGACTAAGGCACTTAATGAACAAAATTTTAATACTTTATTAGCAATTGAAGATCCTAACGAAGCTACGGATTACTTTTTAAATACACTTCGCTCAATACTTATGAACAGCACAAGGGTAATTAAAATATCGAGAAGAAAGCTCACATTAAAACCATGGATAGTCGTTATCCATGGATAGGTATACTTAAATGTCTCAAAAATCGGGATAATTTTTATAAAAAACAAAACAGGGAACCGGCTAACGAGGTGCTAATGTTGACGTATGAAAGGTATCGGAATTTTTGTGCGAATATCCTTAATAAAGCAAAAAAAGATCACGAGAAAGAAAAGTTAAACAGTGCAGGTAAAAACAGCAAGAAGTTATGGACAGCGATTAAAGAGATAGCAAATACAAAAAAATACAAAAAAGGACCTCAATTGAGTTAATTAATACCAGTAACCCTACACAGTCAATAAATAATGTTAACAATTATTTCGCCAATATTGGAAGAACCTTGGCACAGAAAATTAACACTACTACTGCCAAAGATAACGCAAGCGTCGTAGCATCATGCAGAAATTATAGGTATTTAAACTATCATGGTCACTAACATAAGTATTAGAGTTAACGGGATATTTACCATGTGTTTCTAAGAATGTCCGATATTTCGGCACTGTTGCAAGCGCCATGATCACGGAGGAACTGAAGAGGCGGTTAACGGTGAACGAGTTTAAGAGTAAATATATCGATCTACCCTCTTTCGTACTCGTCTCTGACGCGCAACACCACTACCACTGGTCTCACTACACACTCGAACTCGATCACGATCGCGACACACGACGCTTACCGTATCTACTCGCGAATTTGTTTTGGCTTGTTCCCGGTTATTTTTGCACAGACGGACCACTGGATGCCAGACGTTCGGCAATTGAAACCCATCCTCACGATTGAAATTTCTGTGCTTTTTGATTTCTATCGCTTCCCTAACCAATCTTGGTATGTAGTGGCGTTCTGTCGAGAGCATCTGAGGGTTATGTAACTCGATCCAGTGGTCGGTACCGGACTCCAATAGGTGTTCAGCGATTGCAGATTTTTGCGGTTCATTGTTTTTGACTGCCCTGATGTGTTCTTTGTTTCGGCACGTGACCGTTCTTTTGGTTTGTTAGGACAAACCAAAAGAACGGTTATATAGGTATAAGAACTGCCGCAGCTACAGTCAATCTTGTACACTCCCGGCCTGTCCAGTGGAAAACTATCCTTGGGTGTGCGTAGATATTGTGACAGCTTTATCGGACAGCTTTATCTATATTAATATCGGACATTCTTAGAAACACATGGTAAATATCCCGTTAACTCTAATACTCATGCAGAAATTCTTTCGTATTGTTACCAACAGATGATGACGAGGTTGAAAGACTCATCATGGCTTTAAAAAGTGACTGCGCTTTGGGACTGGACATGATATCAGCCGAAGTCCTCAAAATAAATAAAAATGTGCTAACCCCTCTAATTACCTATATTTGTAATTTATCGCTCTCAGCAGGCACCTTCCCCGATGCCTTTAAAAAATCCAGGATTCAACCAATCCACAAAGGTGGGGACAGCTATTTAGAAAGCAAAAATCTACTGGCACCAGCTCAATTTGGTTTCAGAGCAAAAAAATCTACGGCAGGTGCCGTTACTGAGTTATCGGATTTTTTTGTATTAAATATGGATGCAAGGAAAAAAACAATAGCAATATTTCTTGACCTGACTAAGGCTTTTGACACAGTCTCTGTGCCTATTCTTCTGAAAAAAATGAAAAATCTAGGCGTTAGTGGTGTCCAGTTGAGTGTTTTTGAATGTTATTTAAAAATTAGAGCTCAGTGTGCAAAAAATGAGCACCTTATTAGTGATGAGCTTGCTGTGCAGTTTGGAGTGCCTCAAGGGAGTATCCTGGGGATTACATTATTTCTATATGTTAGTTAGTATTAATGATGTATGTAAACTAGAACTAGATATGATTACGGCACAAACTCGTAAATTTATGGCAATATTCAGAAGAATACATCATGTTGCGGACAGAGAACAAATTAGAACGGTCTATTACGCTCTATGTCAATCACATCTTACATACTGCATCACGACTTGGGGAGGTACGCCTAAACACGATTTTCAAAACTAGAGAGAGCTCAATGAGCTCTATTAAAAGTCAGTCGTTGTCTACCTTTTCGCCGTCCCACAGCTGATGTATACAAGCAGTGGGATGTTGCAAGCTCTTTGTGCTGCACACTGTTATGAGACAACACAGACTCTTAACATATGATCCCCAAAATGTAAGAAACAAACGCAGAAAGGACAGAGTTTATATAAAACCAGTGCTTAACACAAGCTTCTCCCATCGTTTCTTTGGCTACCAAAGCTGTAAATAATATAACAAAATAAACAGGGTATTAGGTATTTATACAATGTCAATACAAGAATGTAAGTCTGTTGTCAGAGATTGGTTGAAAAAATTAGATTATACCTTTACGGAAATGTTACTCTAAGGACCAGCCGAGACTTGAGCTGAAGGAGATCGCCTTTTTACCTTCGCAAGTTATGATTTATTTCCCAAACATAAAATTCTACACACAGCAATTAATATTGGATAAATATAATTTTATAAGATTGATATCTTTGTAAACGTTTAGTTGAAAGTGTCATCGTAAACGACGTTTCTGTTTTGTGATACAGGCGGCGCTGTAGTCCTTTTCTTTTGTTTTTTTTCTCTAGAATGTCACTTCTGATTTGTTCTGTGAACTGTTTGTGTTCAAAACTAAAATATATCATTTAAAGAAATCTAACGTGATTTTCATTGAAATATTGCCTAATTTCAATTGGTTATGGGCCCAGGCACATGATACGTGAATATTTCAACAATAAAAGTCAAGTTAAGAGCAAGATTGCAACCGGTGTAAACCTCACCTACGTAATGGAGGTTACGAATACAATGAAAGTTGAGAAATTTGATGGCAGAAACTTCAAGCAATGGAAATTTCAAGTGAAGTGTGCATTAAGAGCAAAAGGATTGGACATCAACATGATGAAATCGGAAGAGAATCAAAGTCAATGGAACAAAGATGATGGAATGGCGATGTTTATTATAACATCGGCTATGGATCTGAATCAAATAGCACTGATTGAGAATTGTGAAACAGCACTTCAAATAATGAGTAAACTCGAGTCTATCTACGAACAAAAATCTGAGATGAACAAAATGATGTTGCATGAACGATTTTATAAGTACAAAATGTCGCCGTCAGATAGTATTGCTCAACATATTGCCAAAGTTGAAAGTTTAGCAAAGCAGTTGAAGGAAAATGCTGAAGAAATCAGTGACACCGCAATTATAACTAAAATATTAAGTACTCTACCACCCAAATACAGATCCCTTCGCCAGGCTTGGATATCACTTGATCCGTCAAAACAAACCATAATGAACTTGACAGCTCGCCTATTAGATGAAGAGGCCAGCTTGAATGTAGAAGAAGAGAACGAAACGGCTTTACTAGTTGCAAAACAAAGTGCACATAAGAAGACAATTTCATCAAAGAAAGAGACAAATGACAAAACTTCACATCGCTTTGTCTGCTACAACTGTGGAAAACGCGGTTATTTCTCTAAGGAATGTCAGGCCCCTAAACAGAAACAGAATCAAAGTGAGAAAAATGTATTGGCCTTCAATGTTTCACTACATGATGGATTGGATTGGAAAGATGATGGTGAAACCAATTGGATATTGGACAGTGGTGCTTCAGCCCACATGTCTTACCAAAAAGAAAATTTTACAGAGTTATACGAGTACACAGGGTCACCACTGAAACTAGGGAATCAAGAATCTATTGAAGTAGTCGGCCAAGGAAGTGTATTGATTAAAAAGTGTGTCAATGGCCAGTGGGAGAATAGCATTCTCAAGGATGTTCTGTATGTACCTAAACTAAGAAGAAACCTATTCTCTGAAGGTGCAGTGATGAGACTAGGATACATTATTGTAAAGAAAAACACTAATGCCTTCATTTACAAGGACAATGAAGTAGTGATGTGTGCGGCCTTATTAAATAACAATCTGTATGTGTTGAAGACACACGTTTGCATGTCGACTATCCGATCACCGTATGACAGCTTACGTCCAGACAGGGCCTTAAGGGTGGCTTCGCCGAACTTGCGTGCTTACGCCGCTGCGCCACCGATACATTGCAATTGGCAACTTCTATGCTAGGAATTACTCTACGGATTACCGAATCACGTGTATAATCTGCTACGCTAATAAAATAAATTAAGAATGCAGCGAACACCAAAGTCTAAGTTTTCTTCTAGTCCAGATATTTCGAATGCTACAACTGGAGAGAATATGACTCAAAGAAAACGTAAAAAACCGGAGTCTGAGATTACCGAGGCTATACAGGCACTTTCTATGGATCTCAATAAAAAAATTGAGGATATGCGTGGGGATATGAACAGTGCGTTGGACCGATTAACCGAAAACATGATTAATATACGGACTGATCTCGCTGCAATATCTCAAGTAACAATTGATATAAAAAACGAATTAAATATCTTGCGGCTGGATCATAACAAGTTAGATAATCGTGTGAATAAGCTTGAAACTAAGCAGCACGAACTTATGGGGATATAACATCTATCCAAAAATCTGTTGAATACACAATGGATCAACAAGAAGTCCTTAAGAGCAAAATTGATTCTACCTGCAGTACTAAGACTAGCGCGGAAACCATGCAAAACACTATATGCAGCTTGGAGGCCAAAGTTGATTCCATGGAGGAACAAGCCCGGCAGTGTAACTTGGAACTGTGCAATATTCCCGAAAAACGGAATGAAAATCTATTGAATCTGATGGATACTATCTGCACCCAAATTAAATTTCCTTTGTCTCAAAAAGATATCTTGGCTATACACAGAGTGCCTCATGCTCATAAAGACAACAAAACGCCGAAGAATATAATTGTCAAATTAAGTTCGCGTATCCTAAGGGATAATTTATTGAGCTCTTTTCGGCTGGCAAAAGGATTGAATACAAATCAACTGGGATTTTCCGGTACCCTCCAACCAACATTTATGCATGAACATCTTACATTGAAAAAGAAGCATTTATTTCGGCAGGCACGGGATGCGGTCAGAAAAAACAATTACAAGTACATCTGGGTCAAGCATTCTACCATCCTTGTGCGAGAGATTGATTCTGAACCCGCGATCGCGATACGTTCAATTCGGGATATCGATAAAATTAGGCCTAATATTCGTCAAACCAAGTAATAATTTTGTGGTTTATATTTTTTATATTCTTTTTGACTATACACGATTAATAAATAGAGTTATGTACTTGTACATTTGGATTTCTTGGCCTATTATGAATATTGGTTTGAGTGTCTATTGTAGTCACATATTTAGTACTACGTATTGTGTGCATAAAAACAAATTGCAGTTATATCCTTTGATTTCAATAATAATTAAGTCATTTTACACGTTTATTTTTAAAGTGTTAAGATGTTTCATAGTGGTTGGTATTACTGCTACTTAAAGCCTGATTATTGTAACCCGGCAATTGGCGCAATACTGCTCATTGCGTTTTGAAGTCTATTAGGCGTTTTGAGTATGACTCCTTGGTCATCATTTTTTTTATTCGGTCGGTTCGCATACGTCACTCATTGAGGGTGGACGCATAATTTTCGCTCCTCGCTTTCTTACCGCATCTCGCAAGAACTATTTTTTTCTTAATTGTCGTGTTACCTATGAACTCCTTTGAACTGTGCTGTGTATAATATATATAGAAAAAATAAAGAACTAAGGTGACCTGTGAAAGCATCTAGAACTCTTGTCTGCGTGTGACGACATTGCTCCCGTACGGAACTTTCTGGAGATCTCTGCTTACGCTGAACGGCCGAGAGACAAGGTGAGTGGTTTGTGTAAATTGTTCGGGAATAACAGGCAAACAGCAAGCAGTTATATTGATCGGGAATCTGGGATCAAGAATTGTGCTAGAACCAGTAAAAATACAGGTGCGCCAAATTAGTGGCCCTGACACCCGCGTAGTTATTAAAGCTTCGTAAATACTATATTTATGAAAATAATAACCATATTTATGGTCCTTTTCGAGCGGATTTAGCTTGATTTATATTCTAGAAACGTGATCAAATCCTATCTTACTTGTCAATGCTTGCATATCGTCACACGAAACTCATCTGTATTGCTTTAGGATCAAGACCTATAATTGTATTGGCTTATTTCAGTTACCCTTAGTTATAAAAATTGTAATTTCTATGGTATTTCGCATTTAAAGGTAACAAGTGATATAGTTAATTCATACATAAGTCAGTTCATATCGCTAAATAAGTTTATTTTATAGAATATTGGTTATTTCTATAAGATTATAATAATTTATTTATAAGTGGGTAGTTAATATTAGACGCCCGCTTGCGCGATTCATAGGTATCGACATAGTAAAAATGTTCACCTCGTCATAATAAGTCTGTTATACGAGTTTTTATATTGTGTTTATTTAGAAAACATCGCATTTGGTTAAATTATTGCAATTTAACCATCTAATTCGCTCGCATTTTACTCATAAGATAACCTGATTTACTGACGGGAATTTTGGTAAAATATAATAATACATCTTACGGTTCGATTTATGTAGCATTGCATACGGTCGATCGTAAGGTTCAGTACGTCTTAACTAGCTATCTTTAGATGTTTTTTCTAAGATAGTTGTAGATAGTTACTTATACGTTCGGAATATTGTATTCTTACGTTTCGCAGGGTTTTATTTCAGATCGTTAACGGATATTGTTTTCGTTACGATACGAACGCATTAACGTAATACTTATTAAGTTATTATATACGTTTCGCATATACGTATCAAGTTATTATACGTGTATTTTCGCATTCAGGTTATTTAGTATTGTTTTATACAGCTAATATCCTTTATAGTATCACATACCTATAAATTAGGGTTCGCTCGTACGGGAAATTGGTTCCGTACAAAGTTTACTTATTTTATTGAAAATAAGAAACTTAAAGTGTATTTCATATCGTCGATTGTGTGTATTATTATTTATTGTCAAGGATCGTTATTCATACTATATCTAAAATAGTTTTGTCGTATTTTCGTAAATCTTTAACAATGAATGACCAAACAAAACTTAAGCTTTATGAAGGAAAGCGGAATAGTTGTTTTGCTAAGGTTCAAGCTTTATACGATTCAATTGATTCGTTAAATAATATAAAGGTACGCAGAAGTTTTATTGCACAATCCAAGAATCTGGATGGGTTGCGTAGTGAATTTATTGATATTTTGGATAACGTGAATGTTATATCCATGCAGTTGGATGAATCATATGAGGTTAGTTATAGTGCATTGAATTCTTTCGACGATTTAGTTAGTGAGATAAAATATACTGTGTCTTCTCTCCCGGAAACACAAGTACCTACGTCTTCCCCAACTATCAAGTTAGGTTCGCAAGCCTCTCGCATTAGTCTTCCACGTGTGGATCTCCCGACCTTTGATGGGGATATTCAAACATTTCCGTTTTTCTACGAAACTTTCAAACGTATTATTCATACCAACTCTGACTTAAGTGATTCTGATCGAATTCACTACTTATTAAGTTGCCTTAAGGGGAAGGCGATAAACGTGGCAGCTGGAATAACTCCATGTGCTGAGAATTACCGAATCGTATGGGATGCGCTTGTAGCTAAATATTTAGACACTCGCGCACTGGCCATCAGCTATCTTAATCAGCTGCTTGCATTAAAGACAGCTGGGTCGTCGCCCTCTAATGCTGAAAAGGTATTTGATAAGTTCACAGCTATTGTTGCGGGACTTAAACAATTGAAAGTGAACAATTTGGAAGATTTTATTTTTACTCATTTGGGTCTTAAATTAATAGACTCAGATATCGCAAAACATTATGAAATGTCGCTTCGCAATCAAACGGATGAAAAGACCGTTGATTACAATTATTTTGTTAAATTTGTACGAGAACAAATAAAAATATCCTATCGTACTCAATCGCTTGGACGGTCCTCCAGTGGAAGTATCGCCACCGCATCATCATCTAAGGTTCCGCGGGTGCACGTGTGTACTAGTGACAAGTGTTCGCTTTGTAATTCTACTCACACGCATTTATATAAATGTCACGCGTTTCAAAAATTGACCGCGGGTGACCGATTTAAATTTATTAAGGATAACAATATGTGCGGAAACTGTTTAAGTAGTCAGCATACCGTTTCAAAATGTCAGTCCAAATCAACATGTAAGCAATGTAGTGGTAAACACCACTCATTATTACATTTTGAGCAATCTTCGCATCCGCAGACGAAAACTTCTAATAAGTCTCACGCTCCTTGCGTTTCCGCTTCCGCTTCCGCATCGGCATCTAACGCTGATCCTGCAATGCCAACCCCAGATCGGGTTGCATTGTGCACGCATTCTTCTGTACCGCACACTCCCCGCACTACCGAAATATTAGCTACTGCTAAAGTATTAGCTGTAGGTAGGAACGGAAAAGATACCGTAGTCAGGTGTCTGTTGGACCCAGGCTCGCAAAAGAATTATATTACTACTCGTTGCTGTCGTAAACTCCGGTTACCTATTCACTCTGATATTATATGTACTGTTAAAGGTATAGGTGGTACGTCACAACCCGTTCGAGGCTCCGTGAACTTTACTTTTAGCTCTCGACTTCGCTCGTTACCCAAGTACACGATCGATGCTTTAGTGCTGGATCAGATCACTGATAAGTTACCGTTGTGCGCAATAGATATCACTGAATTAAGCCACATTGATACAAACCTACTTGCAGATGATACTTGGGGCGTCCCGGGTAACATAGACGTTTTGCTTGGGGTTAATTTATTCGCAAAATTATTACAACCGGGTCACGTGACCAGCACACCAGATACTCCCGATGTGTTAGAGACTGTATTAGGCTATATACTTATGGGAGATGCGCAAATATCGACACCGTTATCTGACACGCGATCGTTCCTCACTACGTCATTTCCAGACAACTGCGATTTACGCCGCTTTTGGGAAATTGAGGAAGTCAACGCTGTGTCCCCACTTAATGTCGATGATGAGCGTTGTGAACAGTTCTATGTTTCGACCATCTCTCGTGATCCTTCCGGTAAATATGTAGCAGCCTTACCGCTGAAAACTGAAGCATCTGCGTTAGGCAATTCCTTTGAAATCGCGCTTCGTAGGTTTTATAGCCTCGAAAGAAAGTTTAAGAAGAATCCTAACGTCAAAATATTATATGATGAAGTCATCAATGACTACATTAAGAATGATTACATTTCGCTAGTACATAAAAATAGTCAAAGTAGAGAATCTTCTCTTGAAGTCAGTTGTACTGATCGACAGGTGGAATATTATATCCCGCACCATCCTGTTATTCGCGATGATAAAACGACCACTAAACTGCGTGTGGTGTTAGACGCGAGTGCGAAAACAGACAATGGTACCTCTCTTAATGATATACTATACGCAGGTCCCGCCCTTCAGGCGGATCTTTTTAACATTTTAGTAAATTTTAGACTATACGGTGTGGCGATTTCATCTGACGTACGCGCTATGTATTTAAGAATAGGTATAAGACCGGAAGATCGCCCTCTACAACGTATTTTATATCGCTTCAATGAAAATGAAGACGTCAAAATCTATCAGTATAACGTGCTGCCCTTTGGACTCAAATGCAGTCCGTTTGTTGCCCTCCGCACCGTCCAACAGCTTTGTAGGGACGAAGGTACACAATTTCCTCTCGCTAATGATATTTTACGTCGCGATATATATATAGACGATATAGCTAGCTCTATACCTAACACTGCGTTAGCTATAGACGCAGCTCATCAGCTTATAAACATTTTCGCCCGAGGTAATTTCCAACTTACTAAGTGGTCAAGTAATAATGCTGAGGTTCTTCAAACTATCCCTGAGTCATTAAGACTCTCGCTTAGTGTAGATCTAAATAAAGATTTCACGCAGAAAATATTAGGACTCCGTTGGTACCAGGATGAAGATTATTTCGCCTTTCAAGTGACTCCCAATGACCGTCCTTGCACTAAAAGGAATATTCTTTCTTCCATTGCACGCCTCTTTGACGTTTTGGGTCTTGTTGCGCCTATGATATTGTACGCCAAGCTCCTTATTAAAGAGCTTTGGCTTGCCAAACTTGGTTGGGATGATGTTCCACCAATCCGCATCGTTAATTTATGGGAACAGTTTCAAGCTGAACTTCCTCTTATTTCTGAAATGAAATTTCCACGACATATCGGTGTTCACGAAGACTGCAAGATGATCTTGGTTGGCTTCGCAGACGCATGTGAAAGGGCTTATGGCGGAATGATATACGCCCATGTCATTAAGCCTGACGGTGATATTGTTGTATCTTTGGTATGTGCAAAATCAAAGGTTGCACCTCTTAAAATTATTTCACTAGCTCGTCTAGAGCTATGCGCCGCACTCCTTTTATCCACTTTGATGAAGAGAGTATTTGATATTTATTCAGCTAGGCATGCCATTGAGGCTGTTTATGCTTTTTCAGATTCCACTGTAACTTTGAGTTGGATCCACTCCGCACCACATCGCTGGCACACCTTTGTGGCCAATCGCATCACTAAGATACATGAAAATATATCGGCAGATCATTTCTATCACGTTAAAGGATGCGAAAATCCTAGTGACTGCCTCTCGCGGGGCTTGACACCCGCCCAGCTAGTCCATCACCCTTCGTGGTTAAGTGGACCGCCGTGGCTTAGATTCCCTCAGTCGGAATGGCCTATCAAACCCTTTGTCGTGAGCGAATCGAATGAGCTTCCTGAAATGAAGCCTCTTGCGCTTCCCACGCTCGCCTTTATTAGTTCTAATGTCAGTTCGGCTTCCGAAAATATTCTTTATGAATTCGCAATTAGATTTTCTTCTTGGCCGAAATATCTCAACATGATTTGTTTTGTTTACAAATTTGTTAAACGTCTTCCCAGAGGACCTATCACCGCATCGGACCTGTCATTTGCTGAGTCCGTTGTTTGGCGATTAGTTCAAAGGATTCATTTCAAAACAGAATTAGAACATTTGTCTCGTCAAGAACCTTGTTCTAAGCCAATTCAAAAATTAAGTCCTTTTCTTCATAAAGGGCTTATACATGTTGGTGGTCGTCTAGCCAACTCTGAGCTAGATTTTGATTCTCGCCATCAAATTCTACTTCCTCGGCAAGAGCATATAGTAGAACTGTTAGTATCGCACTATCATGTGAATAATTTTCACACTGGTCCTAATTTACTCATGGCGTTATTAAGACAGCGCTATTGGATTTTGTCTACGCGACGCATCGCACGACATATCACATTTAATTGCAATACCTGCTTTCGAGCAAGGCCGCGACCAGTCTTTCCAATCATGGCGGATTTGCCGCGCTCTCGCGTAGAGACTGCTCCTAAAGCGTTCTCCCACACCGGGTGTGATTACGCTGGACCTCTCTCTATTACCTCAGTGCGAGGTAGAGGCCAACGAAGCAGAAAGGCTTATATATGTCTGTTTACTTGCATGACAACTCGTGCTCTGCATCTAGAAATTACTTCAGATCTGAGCACCGCGAGTTTTCTGGCAGCCTTAAAACGCTTCCTATCACGTCGAGGTCCTGTAGAGTATCTTTACACCGACAACGGTACGAACTTTATCGGCGCGAGAACGTATCTCCGCGATCTTTATCGATTCCTGGAAAAAGAATATTATCCAATATGGAAAAAAGAACTTGCTGAGCATCGCATAACGCTTAGAACGATCCCTTGTCGAGCTCCCCACTTCGGTGGCGCTTGGGAAAGTGAAGTTAAAAATGTTAAATCACATCTCTATAAGGTGATTGGTCAACAGATACTCACGTTCGATGAACTGAACACGATGTTGACTCAAATTGAGGCCTTACTAAACTCTAGGCCTCTTTACACGCTCAGTTCTGATCCGTCGGAACCATCTGCACTCACTCCGGCGCATTTTTTGCATATAAAACCACTGGGTTTTCTTCCCGCGCGTGAAATAAATGAAACCCGTTTACATCTTATTTCGCGATTTGAAATGACTGATAAGCTTGTCCAATCCTTTTGGAAACGATGGCGTCAAGAATATTTACACACGCTTCAATCGAAGCAAAAATGGAACACGCCATCTAATCCAGTAAGGGTTGGAATGGTAGTAGTCATCATGCAGGACAATGTGATGCCCTTGCAGTGGCCCTTAGGCGTAATCACGGAAATATTTCCTGACAAGAATGGGGTCTGCAGAGTCGCGTCGGTTAAAACTAAGGGTGGCATTTTGCTAAGTCGCCCTGTAGTAAAGTTGTGTCCGTTGCCGACACAATAGTGACTTTATTCATACATATTTCTTTTGTTTATACTTACCCGTGTCTTAGTTAAGAAATAATTACCCGTGTCTTAGTTAAGAAATAATTACCCGTGTCTTAGTTAAGAAATAATTAAAATAATTCGCATTGCGCATTGTGTAAATCTTAGATTAAGTAAAACCTTAAGAGTTAATGATGATGATATGCAAGTCATTCAATAGATTAAGTTTTCTTCCTTTTGATGTTTCGAAAGTAGGAACTTTCAAGCCGGGGGAAATGGTTGGTATTACTGCTACTTAAAGCCTGATTATTGTAACCCGGCAATTGGCGCAATACTGCTCATTGCGTTTTGAAGTCTATTAGGCGTTTTGAGTATGACTCCTTGGTCATCATTTTTTTTATTCGGTCGGTTCGCATACGTCACTCATTGAGGGTGGACGCATAATTTTCGCTCCTCGCTTTCTTACCGCATCTCGCAAGAACTATTTTTTTCTTAATTGTCGTGTTACCTATGAACTCCTTTGAACTGTGCTGTGTATAATATATATAGAAAAAATAAAGAACTAAGGTGACCTGTGAAAGCATCTAGAACTCTTGTCTGCGTGTGACGACATTGCTCCCGTACGGAACTTTCTGGAGATCTCTGCTTACGCTGAACGGCCGAGAGACAAGGTGAGTGGTTTGTGTAAATTGTTCGGGAATAACAGGCAAACAGCAAGCAGTTATATTGATCGGGAATCTGGGATCAAGAATTGTGCTAGAACCAGTAAAAATACAGGTGCGCCAAATTAGTGGCCCTGACACCCGCGTAGTTATTAAAGCTTCGTAAATACTATATTTATGAAAATAATAACCACATAGTCTGGACCATTCTCACGTTTCACCCGTATAACATAGAATTATTAAGAATTACTATACAAATATCACTCGTATATTGTGATTGGCGTGATTATGGATAGCTTGACAGTTTATTACCAGAATTGTAGGGGAACACGTACGAAACTTAATATATTACACATGAATATATTATCCAATTGCTACGATATCATCGTTCTTACTGAGACTTGGCTTACAACTCAAATATTTGATAGTGAATTTATAGACGAACGCTATGTGGTATATCGCTGCGACCGCGACCGCACAGCCACGCATAAAAAGGACGGAGGTGGAGTTCTCATAGCAGTTCTAAAACACTTGCGCTCGCAGGCCGTTCCTCTTAATTTTCCGTACCATACAAGTATTGAAAATGTTTTTGTCCAACTGGCATATGATGGACAGGATGCCCTTTTAATTAGTGCGGTGTATATTCCACCGGACTGCCCAGAGGAAGTATATGTCTCGCACTTTGATGCCGTTCAGCATCTTACGGACACACTAACCTTCAGTAATATTGTCTTATTAGGGGACTATAACCTACCTGACATAGATTGGCTTCCAACAACTACTAATTCTTCTAACGCTCTATCTTTTCAGCCTTCGACGTCTATTCACAGGAACTTGAATAATTTCATGTCTCTACTTGATGCTTCCCAATTTAATTTCGTTAAAAATCCCTTTAACCGAATGCTAGATTTAATTATAAGCAATACAGCTTGCTCCATTCATGTACCGCCGATTCCTTTAGTACCTATTGATCAAATACATCCACCTTTTTATGCCATTATTCAACACAAATGCGTAGTTAAAACCATTAAGCATGCTCAAGTAGTTAAATATAATTTTTATAAAGCAAACTATGAAATTATTAACGAAGAACTAAGTAGGGTTGATTGGGATACTATTTTCTCTGGACTATCGGCCGACGAATGCGTAACAGTTTTTTATGACACTTTATTTAATTCAATAAAAACACACGCTCCTAAATGTAAATCAAAAACATCAAAATTTCCTATATGGTTCTCCAGTTCACTTATCCGTATTTTTAGGAATAAAAATAAAGCCTGGATTAAGTGGAAAAAATACAATAATATTTCCGATTATGAACAATTTTCTTTCTTACGCCGCAGGTTTATCAGGGAGTGTAAGGCTAATTACGCACGCTATATAAGTTCCGTGGAGCAAAATATCAAAAAGAATACTAAACATTTATTTAGATATATCTCGAACCGGAAAGGTAACGCTGGCGTGCCATCGATCATGTCTTACAAAAACCAGAAGTCTAGTGACCCACTTCATATATGCAATATGTTCATGGATTTCTTCCACTTGGTATATGAACCCTCCACTCTTACTCGTAATTATAGCGGGGCATGGTCGCCACCGAAAGAAAGCTCAGACAAATGCACCCTTATTGACACTATAACATTTACACCCGCCCAAGTTCTGAGATCTCTGAAAGCTCTAGATCCTTCAAAAGGTCCTGGACCGGATGGTTTGCCCCCGTATTTCTTAAAACGGACGGCTGATAGCCTTTATATCCCATTACATATTATATATAATAGATGTATCTCACAAGGAACTTTCCCTGAACTATGGAAAACAGCAAATGTAACACCAGTTCATAAATCAGGTGCAATACAAGATGTGGAAAACTACCGCCCTATCTCTATATATATATATATATTGTATATTGAGTTCCTCAGGGCTCAATAATAGGGCCCCTTTTATTTATTTTATTTGTAAACGACATAGCAAATTGTTTTAGGCACTCAAAATTTTTACTATACGCGGACGACCTAAAATTATACAAAACTATTAAAACTCCTGTCGATTGTTGTCTGCTTCAGGAGGATTTAGAGCGGCTTTCCAAGTACTGCATTGATAATAAAATTCAATTAAGTATTGCTAAGTGTGTCAGTATTTCATTCACAAAAAACCAAAATGTGATTCCATACAAATATCATATAAATCATGTTGCTTTATCAAAGTCTTCTACCGTACGAGACCTTGGGGTTTTGCTCGACGATAAACTTCATCTAGATGAACACATTGACACAATTGTTAAGAACGCTTATCGCATGTACGGGTTCGTTATGAGATCTACACTTGAATTTAGGAATGCGAGCACATATATTCATTTATACAAGTCCTTGGTCAGATCTCAACTGGAATATGCTGTGGCAGTCTGGAACCCACTGTATAACACATACGTTGACGCCATAGAGATGGTTCAACGCAAGTTCTTAAAGTCTACACACTATAGATGTAGCCGTAGTTACGCAACTTACGAGGATCTACTTGAAAACTATAATGTTATGAGTTTGAAGTCCAGACGATTATTCTTGGAAATTATGCTTCTTTATGATGTTTGTAATAATCGATATAACTGCACTGACTTAACTAGTAATTTAAGTTACATTGTTCCTCGAACTGTTATAAGGCGAAAGGTGCGCACATTTCCGTTGTTTGTCGTACCATCATGTAGAACAAACGCAGGAGTTCGCGCACCTTTGCGACGCATGTGTCAAGATTTTAATGATCATTTTACAGACTTAGATATATTTGCTACGCGTGCTAATGCATTTAGATGTATTTTAATTCAATATATTAAGCAGATAAAATAATAGCATCTTCATGTAGTGACTATTTTTATAGTATTTCCGATTTCTTTTTTTTTTCTTTAATGTCAACATTTAAGTAAAATTAATAACAACTTAGTTGCAAAAATTGTCATTACTCAACATATATTCTGTGGATTACGCTGTAAGTGCACATTTAGTCATTGTTAATTTATCTATTCGTTGTAATTATATCTAGTGTGTAACTGTTTGTAAATCCCTAATAAATAAATAAATAAATAAAGATTAAAACAGTTATAACCCCAGCGTGCAACATAGTGCAAAAACTTGACCTGAAAACATGGCTTGAACGCTTGGGACATTTGAATATTAAAGAAATACAGAAGATGTGTAACAATAATTTGATAACTGGTGTGGACTTTACAGACTGTGACAAGTTTGTATGTGAGGGTTGTGCTTATGGCAAGCATGCTCGTCGATCCTTTCAGAAATCAAATAGAGGACCACTGAAACCAGGTGATGTTGTCTACAGTGACGTATGTGGACCTTTTAATGTGCCATCAGTCCAAGGTATGAAATACTTTGTTATTTTTAAAGATGGTGCAACAAGTTTTAGATATGTCTACTTCATTAAAAACAAATGTGATGTGTTAGACTGTTTCAAGAAATATAATTTAAGAATAAGAAACCTTTTCTCACATGGTGTACGCATATTACACACTGATAATGGAGGAGAATATACAAGTAAAGACTTTAAAGAATATGTAGACAATGAAGGCATTACTCATGAATTCACTGCCCCATATACACCAGAGCAGAATGGTCGGGCTGAAAGAGAAATAAGGACAATAGTGGAAAGCGCCCGTTCTATGCTTTATGCTCGCAGTGTACCCCTAAATCTTTGGGCTGAAGCAATTAATTGTGCTATCTATATATTAAATCGTACATCGTCCAGTCAAACACCGAATGTTGCACCCATAGAACTGTGGAGTGGTTATAAACCAAGTTTGGATCATATTAGAGTATTTGGATGTAAAGGATATGTCCATGTACCAGATCAGTTGAGAAAAAAACTTGATAGTAAAAGTCGTAAAATGATGTTAGTTGGTTATGATAACAACAACTATAAAATGTATCATGTAAACACAGGAAGAATAACAATATCAAGGAATGTTATTTTTGATGAACAGAAGAAGCCTGAATTTGGAAGATATGGAGCTCAAATTTTGATTTCTAATGATGATAATGATAATGATGATGATGGAGATCAAGTAGAGGAAAATTCAACTAACAGCATTGATTGTACAAATGAGCAAAATTGTGAAAGCGATAGTAGTGTTTATTCTGTTGCTGGTGAGCATGATGAGACATATGAACCTTCACAAGACATCACGGATTTAGGGAGGACACATAATATGACTCTGAGACCTCGAAGAAATCAATTAGAGGCAAACTTGATGGAATTAGATGTGCCCTTAACTTATGAAGAAGCAATGAATTGTCCAGATTCTCATCTATGGAGGAAAGCTGTGGCTGAAGAGCTTCAATCACATAAAGAAAATCAAACCTGGATACTGACTGATCGAACTGACAAGAAGCCTGTTTCGTGTAAATGGGTATTCGCCCTAAAGAAGAATAGAGATGGAGAGATAGTACGATTCAAAGCACGACTGTGTGCACGTGGGTTCACACAAGTCAAGGGCTTGGACTATAACGAGACCTTTTCTCCTACTAGCAGGTATGATTCCATCAGGGTGCTGCTTAGCATTGCCGCGAGAGATGAACTACATATTGAGCAATTTGATGTGAAGACGGCCTTCTTGTATGGTGAACTCGCTGAGGATATATATATGGAGGTTCGTAAAGGTTTGGAAGCACAGCCTACAAAAGTATGTAAGTTAATTAAATCTTTATATGGTCTTAAACAATCTTCGAGATGCTGGAATGAAAAGTTTTGTTCTTTTCTAACTAATTATGGTTTTAAATCGTGTCCATCTGATAATTGTGTATTTGTGGGATATTTTAGAGATGTCAAGGTAATATTAATACTTTTTGTCGATGACGGATTACTCTTGGCCAAAAGTAAAGATGTTTTGTCTGATGTATTAAATAATCTTAAACAAAGGTAGACGGGCCGGGCTTCAGCATCACCTGAAGGCCGTTGAAATGCCTGTCCAGCGCGGGAATATATTTAAAATAGAAAAGTTAGAAAAAAAACTTACCAGGGCTGCGGCGCGGGGGCACTTAGGTATATGGAAAACACTATACTTAGCTGTTGTCGGATGGAAATGTGATGTTGTATGGGTGTGTTACGGTGTGATCTATGCGTGTAAACAGCTAGAAAACTGTTTTGAACACAATTCGAGGATTTTCTTAAAATAAATAGCGGAGCGAACGTGCACTGTACAATTTTAACGGCTAGAAGAAGTTAGTACTTAATTTTGCCGGTGAGGGCGCGCGATCTTTGCAAGTAGCTTTGCAATAAAAACAAAAAATGAGCCTAGTAGCGGCATCTAGACAGCATGGGCGTTACTATACTCCCCGCCTTGAAAGGATAAACTTTCAATAAAATAAAATATATAAAAAGAGATTATACAAAAAAAGTAGACGAACAAGTAGTAACTTCTAAAATAGTGGGTACGCAAAAATCTATTTTTATACCTCCTAGCATTCCAAATGACATAGAAAAAATTATATATGGAATAAAAAATACACATAGTGTAGGATATGATGACATTTGTACAAAAGTAATTAAAGCAGCTAATTTATATATAAGTGGACATTTGAGTTACATACTAAATCTATGCATTATTGAAGGAATATATCCTAATAAACTTAAAACCTCAGTTGTAAAGCCACTGTACAAAAAAGAAAATAAAGAGCTAATGGAATTCTATAGGCCAATTACACTAGTACCTATCTTCTCAAAAATTTTCGAAAAATACATACACAGTAAAATTTATGCGTACTTAGAACATCATGAACTTCTATGTCAGGAGCAAAAGGGATTCAGAACCAATAGGAACACGAATTTGGCAATCTATGACTTCTATGAAAAAGTGATCGGTAATGTTGATAAAAGATCTCCGGTATGTGCCATCTTTTGCGATATGACGCAGGCGTTTGACTACGTAGATCACTCGATATTATTAAATAAAATGGAGGCATATGGAATCCGAGGTAATGCATTAGAGTTGATAAAATCATACCTTTCTAGCAGGACTCAAGCTACAAGTATATCAAAAATAGATTTTAAAAGTAAAAATGAGGTTACATATATATCCGAATCACGTGCTATTACCTATGGCGTACCGCAGGGAAGTGTATTAGGCCCTCTCTTATTCATTTTATATATAAATGATCTACCTAAATATACTAAACATCCAATGTCCCTATTTGCAGACGATAGCACAGTATCTATACAATGCCAAAACGCAAATCAGTACCTGAATGATATTAATGACTGTTTGGGATCGATTGTTGGGTGGATGAACAATAATAATTTGAAAATTAATATAACAAAAACTCAAGTTATGCATTTCAGCCAAAGACCAAAACCACATAACCTAATTGTAGCGTATAACAATCAAACAGTACGCGAGGTTAGCACAGCTAAATTTTTAGGTGTTACTATTGACAAGCAACTTAATTGGAAGGCACATGTTGAGGAAACGGTCAAAAGAGTTACCAGTTCTGCATACGCACTATACAAGCTGGCACCCATTGTTAATATTGATGCTCTGCTTACTGCGTACCATGGTCTATCTGGGTCCTTGCTTCGTTATGGTATCATTTTTTGGGGGAATTCGACTAACAATGACGTAGTTTTTAAAGCTCAAAAACGCTGCATCCGGGCTATGTTCACTTTGCAGTCTTCAGACAGCTGTAGACCATACTTCGTAAAGTATAACATCCTAACACTTCCGTCGCTTTACGTCCTCGAAGTGGCTTTGTTTGTTCATGGTAATCCTCACTTGTTCCCACTTAAGTCTGAATTTGTAAAGCGCAACAGGCGTATGTTTCATAATAATGATAAGAAGTTGTGTTTACATACTTCAAAAACTACTATGATGTCAGACAGCTTGCTAGGTATTGCGCCAAAGGTTTATAACAAAATACCAGATGCATTAAAAGAATGTAATATGAACATATTTAAAATAAAATTAAAAACGTTATTAAGCAGGAAATGTTATTATGATTTAAGTGAATTTCTAGAGGATTCAACTCTGAATCAATTGACATTTTGATTATACCTAAAAAAACTTTTTTTTTTGACATGATAAAATGGACTTAGTTTTGTTGACAATCATTAAATTTGGCTATTATTAATTTTAAGATTTGACATTTATAATAACTTTGTGAATGACAATATTTATATTTTTATTTATATATTCTTATTATTTCTATGTATTGGACCACAGTGACATTTGAACTCTTTTTTTTTTTTTTTTTGATTATATGCCTGATTCTTTGCCTAGCTAACCATTATATTACATCTATTGTGTCACAAATTAATTATTGACTGTTTGAATATTTACATACCACACAAAAGTGGTAGAATGTACAAGGAAACATTATTTTAATTATAAGACCACACTTGTTGTACCTGCATTCTGTGAATAAATAAATGAATATGAATATGAATATGAATATGAAGTATACTAACATATAATTAACAACTATGTAGTAGCGGATAAAAAAAAAACTATTGGGTAGGTAAGGGACACAAACGTACAACTGGCCGTTTGTAAAGACCTTTAACAGTTTTGACGGTGACAACCCTTACTATGTTATCTTTACCGGGATGTAAGTCAACGATAACCCCCAATTCCCATTGCAGAGGAGGAACCTTTGTCTCTTGAATGATCAGAACTACTGTACCGATTTTAACATTATCAGATTGAACGTTCCATTTTTCGCGAGACTGCAAGGTATTTAGATATTCTAAGGACCACCTGTCCCAGAAGGACTGCACAAGTCTATCTAACAGCTGATAGCGTTCGAGCATATGCAACGGTAGATCGTCTACTGGGGCAGCTGGAAGGTGTTTAAGCGGCGTTAACGTTAAGAAATGGGACGGTGTTATAGCAAGCGGTTCACTTGGATCTTGACTCAGAGTAACACACAGCGGTCGAGAATTAATAATATTTTCTATCTGAGTCAATACAGTACTCAGTTCTTCAAATGTCAGAATCTGAGATCCTATAACGCGATGTAGATGTGATTTCACAGATTTAATAAGGGGTTCCCATGAGCCAAAATGAGGCGAATTTGGCGGAATATTTTTGAAGTCAATTTTATATTCAGATAGCTCATACGCGAGAGCATTGCGGTAAGAGTCTGATGTTATGAATTTATAAAGCTCATCGCAGTACGACTTTGCCCCAATAAAATTGGTAGCGTTGTCAGAATGAAAGACAGATATAGGACCTCGGCGCGATAAGAATCTTTTGAATGCGGAGAGGAAAGTCGCGGTGCTAAGGTCTGAAGACAGTTCGATATGAACGGCGCGGGTCGTCATACAAATGAATAAGCATATGTATGCTTTGTGACTGCGTACTCCGCGTCCACGTTTCAAAGTCATATTTAGAGGGCCTGCGTAGTCGTAACCGGTATGGATGAAAGCTTTGGGGACTACATTTGTCCTAGTAGGGGGTAGATCAGACATCATGGGATGCATGGGTTTTGGATTTGTGCGGAAGTAGTAATTACATTTGTCAATGCGGGAGCGGATAGTACGACGTCCAGTTAGAATCCAGTACCGTTGTCTTAACAAATTAAATAATAGGTTAGGACCGGCATGGCAGTACAAGCGGTGATAATGATCTACAATGAGATCGACCATATGATCTTTGCGGGGTAACAACACGGGATGTCGTTGATCAAAGTTCAAGTTAGCGTGTCTCAAACGCCCTCCTACGCGAATGACATTATTCGACATGAAAGGATTAAGTTTTTGAATGCGTTTTTGGCACCGTTTATTAGTCCTTATGCTCTTTAATTCTTCTTTAAAATGAACAGATTGCAGTGCGGACAGAACTTTATTTTCAGCGAAATCTAAGTCACTTGATGTGATTATGTTATTACGCGGCAACACTTTGAGAAGTCTGTATATGTAAACAGTGGTTCTTAGCAGTTTATTCCAGGAGGAGCAGCGGTTGGCGAGTTGACATAACAGCGGGGTCTCATCTACAGCAGTAGTAGATGTGAGAGAAACGGATTTCGTCTCAGGTAACTCGACCGAGCTGTTGTGTTGGAATGGGGTTGCAGGCCAGTCCTTCTCTTCCTGCAATGTCCAAGAAGGGCCGGTGAACCAAAGCGGGTGCTTAAGAAGCTGCGAGGGTAGCAGTCCTCTCGACAGACAATCACTCGGATTGTTCACTCCGGGAATGTGATAGAAGTGTTGTGCGGGCAGTAAGTCACAAATCTTAGATACTCGATTTGCGACGAATATCTGGAGGCGATGCGGGGGCGTGTTAATCCAATGCAACGCGATGGTCGAATCGGAGAACGCATAAATATTTTTTATAGTTACACGAGGTGCGAAATTTTGAACGACATGATGGATGAGTCTAGCGAGAAGTAGTGCGGCTAGTAACTCTAGTCGTGGCATGGTAACGACGTGGTTACTTGGAGATACCTTGGATTTAGCGCATACGAGCGTGGTAGCCGTAATGCCATTGTTATTGACGTGCAAATATACAGATGCTCCGTATGCCTTTTCGCTGGCATCGCAGAAACCCAGGAGGATAACCTCACTGTGTTGGAAGACATTGAGATGTCGCGGGAATTTTATATTACCTAGAAACGGTAATTCAGCTTGAAACTGAGTCCATGCGTGGCATATGTAATCTGGAGGGGTATCATCCCAGTCTAATTTAAGAGAACAGAGTTCTTTAATCAGAATTTTGGCGAAGACAATGACAGGTCCAACTAGCCCTAACACATCCCACAGACGAGCTATAGTGGATAACATGTTACGTTTGGTACATGTGCGGTCGGACGGTTGGATTGTGTAAGTGAACAAATCACTTGCGGCCAACCATTGCATTCCGAGGATCTTGAGGGATTCATCCTTGTCAAGATTGATTGGATCAGTCATGCGATGGGACTCAGGGATAGTGGCGAGAACTTCGCGAGAATTACTCGACCATTTGACCATGTCGAAGCCGCCAGCGGTGAACATGTCAATGAGTTGATTGGCCGACACTACGGCCTGTTCCGCATTTGGAATGGAGCTGGCTATATCATCGATATATAAATCGTCTATATATAATCGTCTTTTTCTTGCGTAGCCAACTCATGAACGGTGCGGATAGCTAGGTACGGGCTCGAGCGAAGCCCGAAACAAACTCGCTGAAACGCGAAATACTTAATCGGTTCGCGGGGATTAAATCGATAAGCGATTTGTTGATAACATTGATCTTCAGGTTTTACCAAGATCTGGAGATACATTTGGCGGATGTCAGCGGCTATGGCTATTTCAAAGAGCCGAAAGTTCAACAAGACGTCAAACAAATCAGTTTGGAGTGGAGGACCAGTGTGGAGTATGTCGTTCAAGGACACACCGGAATCTGTTTTCTCACTAGCGTTGAGAACAACGCGAAGTTTGGAAGTCACCTTATCTTCGCGGAGCACTCCATGGTGCGGAAGAACAAAGCCATTACCATTAGTTTGCGGTTCAGGAATTTCCTTAAGATATCCTTTATCGATGTAGTCAGATATGACTTCATCATAGCGGGCTTTAAAATGAGGAAGCCGTTGGAACTTACGTTCCAAGCTTAGAAAGCGGTTGCGTGCGGTTTTTAAAGAATCACCTAATAAACTAGGGCTTTCTTTGAAAGGAAGACCAACAATGAATCGCCCAGAGCTATCACGTTCAGTCGTAGACCTATAAAAATTCTCACAATCCTCATCGATCGGTGAGAGAACTGACTTTTCTTTCAAGTCCTCGAGTTCGAAAAATTTTCCTAAGTCACTATGAATAGACTCGGCGGTTGAGAGACACGATATAGAGGTAGCGGTAGCGGGTTCGGAGTCAACCTGTGACTCGCCCATGACGACATAACCAAGAGTGGTTAAGAAAGCGGAAGGCTGATGAGGCAGCCCTGTAACCTTTCCGGGTAACAGAATGTCTACGAAGAGTTTCGCGCCAATCAGAATTTCAATTTCTGACGGCTTATAAAAATGTTCGTCGGCGAGCGGCAGACTCGTGAGATAATCACAAGTAGTGACATCGATAGGTGCGGTGGGTAAATTTTGTGTAATATTAATTAACACTAAAGTATCCATTAAATAGGATTTATCAGGATTTATGAGACTAGAAAAGCTTAAATTCACTTTTCCGCGGGCGGTACTAGCGTGGTCACCAAGACCTTTAATAATCGTTTTATTATTTAATTGATCGATATTTAATTGTAGTTTTCTACAACACGAAGCGGTTACAAAATTATTTTGGGACCCAAGATCAATAATACATCGGCATGAAACCAAGTTTCCCGAACGGTTACGTACGTAAACACAAGCCGTACCTAACAAAACAGTCGAAGTTTGTTTAAAATTCGCGTGCATCGTGTTATCGTTATCACGATTATCACTAACGCAGTTATTATCCGAGGAAATGTAAGATACACTCTGTCCCGACTTGCTTTCGGATACGGGCGCATGAGTGGAAGCGGGAGGACAAACTTCACCGTGCTGCGATGGCGGAGGAGCGACAGAGACAGATACATGTGACGTTGTGGTGCGCTGAGGCACATTTGAATCGAGAGCGGGAGACGATCGGCTAGGCGTGAGCGCGGCTGCAGTTTCGCGCACTTGCGATCACTGCGACGGACGAGAATGTTGGGCCGTATTCATAGTCCGGTCCGCACTCGCAGTTCGTTGCAAATGAATTAAAGAATGGTGGCGTAAACCACAATGCGAGCAAATCTTCGTGTTTTTACAGGCACTCCAACGATGTTTAGAGCTTAAACAATTAGTACAGCATTTATTTTCTTTAATGAATTTTAAGCGCTGATCGGGTGACAGATCGAGAAATCCTTTGCAATTATAAATGTGTTCGTGTTTCGATCGGCACAACGAACAAGTACTCACGTCATTGTTCGACGAATTTGAGTTTAGGTAGGTGTGCGATATTTTAGGCACATCAGATTTTTTATGATCTTATGGCGTCATTTTTGAAGCAGGTGCGTTTGTATGAGGATTTGTACGTTGCAAGATCTTAACTTGACCTTTTACGAAATTTACAAACGTATCGTACGTAGGTATATCAGTATCCCGTACGAACATTTCGAACGACTTAGCGGTATCGCGATCTATACGTTTTAAAGCCATGTATATAAATATATAGTCGGTCAAGTTGGGTATATTCAATTGACGGAGCGCGGCTATAGATGCGGCATATTTATCAATGAATGTTTCTAATTGCGAAGCACTTGCGGACGGCGGGAGGGACTTTATTTCAAAGATATTATCTAAGAATGAATTAGCGAGATAGCGCTTGTCCTGGTACTTGGAAGTCAAGGCTGTCAAAATAGACTCATAATTGTCAGCGGTAGGATTGAGACCTGAAAACACTAGTTGCGCGGGGCCCTTTAGTTTGCCTAAAAGGTAATATAATTTCTCTGAATTTGACAGAGCGGTGTTAGTGTGGACAGTAGTCTTGAAGGTCTCATAAAAAATAGCCCAACTCGCAGGATTTCCATTATATTCAGGAATTTCTATAGGCGGTAATTTAGGCTTAGCGGCTGACATTTTGCACGGCACGGGAACAACATTTGTGGTACTTGGAAGTGAACACAGTTCATTTTTAACACGTGTCACTTGACAATACAGATCTTCAAAACTACTCCACATGCTAAAATCGGGCTTAAAATCGGCATCTAAGTCCATTTCTATGTCATTTATGTCACTGACACATTGACGAAACTCGTGACGAAGCTGATCTATTGTTTGACAATTAGAGACAAAGAGTTCCTTCGACTCTGCACTGGAAATTGACTTAGAGTTATCATATAAACGTTGCATTCGTGCGAAATAAGTTTCACGACAACATTGTTGCAAAACTAGTTGTTTGCGTAATTTATTTGTAATTTTTGCGGTAGCCATATTGACAATTTGAATGAACGAGCGGTGCGGTGCGGAAATAAAATAAAATAATTTTACAAACTAGCCACTTGTACTTATAAAAAACACTTAAAATATGCACAGTTGATAATTATAATGCGGACACCTGCTCGTAAAATAGGGGGCGGATGCGGAAAATAAGAGAAAATGACCTAACATACGGCAGGCGTGCGGGTATGTACCTACGTAATTATGCGGGAGGAAAAATATGCAATTTTGAGGAGTATAACCTCACAGGAGGCACCAAAACAGTAGACGGGCCGGGCTTCAGCATCACCTGAAGGCCGTTGAAATGCCTGTCCAGCGCGGGAATATATTTAAAATAGAAAAGTTAGAAAAAAAACTTACCAGGGCTGCGGCGCGGGGGCACTTAGGTATATGGAAAACACTATACTTAGCTGTTGTCGGATGGAAATGTGATGTTGTATGGGTGTGTTACGGTGTGATCTATGCGTGTAAACAGCTAGAAAACTGTTTTGAACACAATTCGAGGATTTTCTTAAAATAAATAGCGGAGCGAACGTGCACTGTACAATTTTAACGGCTAGAAGAAGTTAGTACTTAATTTTGCCGGTGAGGGCGCGCGATCTTTGCAAGTAGCTTTGCAATAAAAACAAAAAATGAGCCTAGTAGCGGCATCTAGACAGTATGGGCGTTACTAAAAGGTTTGATATTAAGATTGTTAACTGTAATTTATTTATTGGTATGGAATTGAATATTGAAAAAGATTGTATAAGTATAAATCAAAAACAGGACATTAAAACAATAATAAATAAATTTAATTTGTCAGATGCTAAAAGTAGTAGTACTCCTGCTGATGTAAATGTAAAATTATCTAGGAATACAAGTAATGAGCTTATTAAATTCCCATATAGAGAAGCAGTGGGAGCATTGTTATTTTTGTCATCTGTATCTAGACCTGACAGCATATGCTGTGAATGTTGTAAGCAGGTATGTCAATGACCCCGGTCCTTCTCATGTTACAGCTGTGAAAAGAATCTTACGTTATTTAATTAATACTAAAGATATGTCTATTGTTTATAAAGGTAATGTAGAATTGGTGGGCTACTCAGATTCTGATTTTGCAGGTGACTTGGATGCTAGGAAGTCTAATACAGGTTATATATTTACAATGAATGGAGGTCCTGTCACTTGGTCTAGTCGAAAACAAAATACTGTGGCATTATCCACAACTGAGTCTGAGTACATGGCTGCTAGTGAAGCAGCTAAAGAAATTTTATGGCTTAGGCAATTTCTATGTGACATTGGGGAAACACAAGGTTCAATTACTTTAAATATTGATAATCAAAGTGCGATTAAGTTAATTAATAACCCTGTGTTTCATAAAAGAAGTAAGCACATAGATATTAGATATAATTTTATCAGAGAAAGTGTTGCAAACAAACTAATTGATATTAAATATGTTGAGAGTTCAAATCAATTGGCCGATTTCCTAACTAAGTCTTTGCCGGTAAATAAATTTAATTCAATTAGAGATAAGCTGATGACCAATGTTTAATGAGTGTAGGTCAATAACTCATGTTTAATTTTTTTTAAATTATTCAAACAAGATCTAAGTTAAAATGAAAGGAAACTTGTCTATCTTATAAATTTAAGTGGGAGTATTGGATAAATATAATTTTATAAGATTGATATCTTTGTAAACGTTTAGTTGAAAGTGTCTTCGTAAACGACGTTTCTGTTTTGTGATACAGGCGGCGCTGTAGTCCTTTTCTTTTGTTTTTTTCTCTAGAATGTCACTTCTGATTTGTTCCGTGAACTGTTTGTGTTCAAAACTAGAATATATCATTTAAAGAAATCTAACGTGATTTTCATTGAAATATTGCCTAATTTCAATTATTAACACACCCGCGTGCGTACACACAAATATCCCAATACATTGATAAATACACACCCACACCCTCTCTCTCACACACACACACACTCACCTACAAACACACCCATACGCATAATAGACACACATACATAATTTGCTTGAAAATGAAATGATTTGCTTGGAAATGAAAATAATTACGTACATATATATATATTTATATATAGGTATACTCATGATCTTGTATTCTATTAATTTGTTCAATTAGTGGGGTGGGGACCTGGTGATCTGTAGCACAGGTTTCATTAACCTAAACCAGACACCAGCTCCTTACAAAAGAAAAAATGAACCAAGAATTAGGAGCATTACTTTCGCTTTTAATATTGTATTTCCTGTGGCTCTATTGTTTGTCGTCTTGCTTTTTTGTAAGGAGAAATAAAAATATTTTATTATTATTATTCCCTTTATTAAACTTAAATACATATTAAATTATTAAACATTATTATTATTATTCCCTTTATTACACTTAAATACATATTACATTATATTTTTAAATACATTCTATACAAAAAAAAGACAAATATTTTTAAAAATATAAAAAATAGTGGCCCACCGGCATCGGGTACAGGG
Source organism: Cybosia mesomella (assembly GCA_946251805.1). NCBI lineage: Eukaryota > Metazoa > Arthropoda > Insecta > Lepidoptera > Erebidae > Cybosia > Cybosia mesomella. Next base: position 29,728,387 of record OX276406.1, read on the forward strand.
ACCAAGCTACCAGTGGTTAGGGCTCCAGAGAGAGGAATCTCCTCACGATACGTGCCGTGTCGAGGAGCACTGCCTTCTGCATCAAGCCCTTGACCCAACTGCCAACCGCGAGCCTCTTGAGATGTTGATCGAGGCTCTTGGCAATCAGTCCGTGAACCGAAACAACTATCGGGACAATAATTGCCGAATCAACACTCCACATGTCGACAACCTCGTGAGCCAAATCCAAATATTTCATTTGTTTTTCTTTTTCGGCTTTTACAAGATTGTCGTCATGTGGAATGGTGATATCGATAATTATTGCGGGGCGCTCTGATCGATCTATCAACACTATATCAGGTTTATAAGCTACAATAGTCCTGTCAGTGATGATAGATCGATCCCAGTACAACGTGATGTGCTCATTTTCGAGAACTGCGTCGGGCACATACCTATAGTACGGTACCTCTGATTCTAAAAGGTTATACTTTAGAGCAAGCTGTTGATGGACAATCCTGGCTACTTGGTTATGTCTATGCAAATACTCGCCGTTGGCAAGACGAGAACAACCAGAAATTATATGTCTAAGGGATTCTCGGGGACGGTGGCACTCCCGACATATGTCAACCGTACCATCCTATAGAATATACTTCCGATAGTTATTCGTCATCACTACTTCGTCCATAATTGCAAAGACAAAACCTTCGGTTTCCCCAAATAGGTCACCGAAGCGTAGCCAAGACACAGATGCTGGTAAATCTATATCAGGCCCATGGAGAGCCCGATAGAAACGTCCATGCAACTCTTTGCTCCTCCATACATCCATACGATCATTAATACTTAGTACGACAGGTTTGCGCCAGTTCTCTCTAGCCAACGCAAGAGGGGTTAAGCCATAATCCGCTGCGATCACATCACGGTGCATATCTGTATTTGTTTGAAGGAAATATTCTCTAAGGTTGTATATCTCGCGGTTATGAAGGGTCTTAGCATTTAGAAAGCCACGACCCCCCAGTTTCCGTGGGATATACAACCTCATTACAGATGATCGTGGGTGGTGCATCCGAAATGTGGTCATCAGCGAACGAACTCTATTTTCGCCGTTATGGTGTTATAAGCAAATCAAAACGCTGATTCCACAAAAATGATTTTTAATGTTTTTATAAATGTGCAGTTGCATGGACAAGATAATAGATACTACTGTACCACCGTTAGAAAGGAATGTGTAGGTGCGGTGCCCCGCCCGCACCCCGCGTCTCTCGCTCGCCTTGTCGCGCCGCAACATGCTCCCCGGGGTGAAGTAGGTATACTTCAACAGGAAGATGCGACAGGAAGAGGGCATATGTTGTTATACGCCCTTTGAATGACTCCCTTCTTGGTAAGTATGTCAGCGACCCTGCCGACGTTGTCTGGTCCAAAATGAATTTTTGTGACTCTGCCCAAGAGCCACATCAGAGGTGGTTGGTTCTTGTCTCTGATTAGAACGAGTGACCCGAGTTTCAAAGTGTCACTTGACGACTGCCATTTAACCTTTTGCTGAAGTAACGAAACATATTCGTTGGAGAATCGCTGCCAAAAATGCTGTTTTAGTTTCTCTATTCTGTCGGAACGTTGTAAACGAGGTATTTTTACTTCCGTAAATTGAGGATGAGGCACCGACAAGAGCGTTCGTCCAATGAGGAAATGGGCTGGTGATAGGCAGGAAAAGTCTGAGGGGTCTGGCGAAATAGGAGTAAGCGGTCTTGAATTAAGGATTGCCTCAATTTGAACGAGGCATGTGGACATCTCTTCGTAAGTCAAATGGGTTAGCGAAAGAATACGTCTTAAGTGATGTTTGACTGACTTTACGGCTGACTCCCACAAACCGCCGAAGTGCGGAGTGTAGGGTGGTATAAATTTAAAATCTATACCCTGATTCTGTATGTCTGTCTGTATGTCGTCTGAATAGTTATTAAAGAAATTATATAAATCATTACTGGCTCCTACAAACGTTGTGGCATTGTCTGATGAAATGGATTGTGGCTTTCCACGGCGACCCATGAATCGATGAAGAGCAGCTATGAAGGCTTCTTTCGTTAGGTCCGTGACAAGCTCCAGATGCAATGCTTTTACTGCGAAGCACACGAAAATGCAAATATACGATTTCATGAGCCTACTACATCCCTCCCCTTTCGGTCAGCGATCAGCATGGGCCCGGCGTAATCGATACCCGTGTGCAGGAAAGGAAACTCGAGATGAATTCTGTCCCGAGGTAAGTCACCCATTACAGGCTGTACAGGTTTTGGTTTAAATCTAGTACAACGTACACAACTGTGCACGGTTCTCCTCGCGAGGTTCCTCCCCCCCCAACGGCCAGTACGTTTGTCTGATGTGAGAGAGTAGCATGTTTGGGCCTGCGTGTAGTAAGTCTCTGTGTTGTTTATGAAAGATGATGTGTGTAAGATGATGATTGCTATCTAGTGGGTGTTTTACATCATAACTGTAATTTGAATTGTTTAAACGGCCACCAACGCGTAATATTTCGTTTAAATCAATGAATGGCGAAAGTGAAATCAATCTGTTTTTTTATGCAATGTTTGACCTGATTTGATTTCCTGATATTCACTAGGAAACATCTCTTTTTGTGCTGCACGTATGATAGTGTTTGTAGCAGTTTGAAGTTCTGAAGATGACAGAACGCCTACGCATCTGTTGGTAGGACTTCTACAGTTTTTTATAAATCTGTACATGTATGTGATTGTCCTGATTAGTCTGTTGAAATTCGATGTTTCATTAATTAATTTAGCGAGTGTGACTGGTATTATAGGAAATTGAATAGGTGATTGGTGAAGGAAGCTCGGCTCGGCTCGGAAGCAGAACCTGACCACCACAGGGAAGATGTCTTAATTATGTCTGCCCTCACCCCGCGAGAAACTAAGTCGGCAGGGTTATCTGAGGAAGGCACGTAGCTCCATCTGTTGCCAGAGGTGGTATCCTGTATTTCACCCACTCTATTGCGGACAAAAGTTTTCAAACGATTGGGGTTAGTTTTGAGCCAACTAATGACAATCATAGAGTCACTCCAAAAGTAACAATTATTTATTGATTTAGTAAGTGATTTTAACACTTTAGTGCAAAGTCTTGTGCCTAACAATGCTCCACACAACTCTAGTCTGGGGATAGTAACAGGTTTTAAAGGTGCAACTTTGTTCTTTGAAGCAAGAAGACAGACACGTACTCTACCCTTTTCATCAACTGATCTGATGTATACGCATGCTCCGTAGGCACGCTCAGATGCGTCTGTGAACGTGTGAACCTCCAACACAACGGCATTATCACAACAAACCCAGCGTGGAATACGAAGCTCATTAAGCATTGAAAGAGACTGTGTAAATTCAAGAAACTTCGTTTTTGTTTCAAAAGATAACTCGTCATCCCACCCGCACTTTTCAATCCAAAGCCGCTGCATTAGAATTTTCGCTTCGACTGTACAAGGTCCTAATAGACCCAAAGGATCAAAAACCTGACTAATAAGTGATAAAATAATTCTTTTTGTTACTTTCTTTTTGTCTGTTTGTATGTTGATGGAAAAAAGTAAATTATCTTTTTTGAATCCCATAATAAACCTAAAGTTTTATTTGGAAGAGATTCATGTAAATCTAGAGGTTTTTCTGTTTTTTGTAATAAAGTGCTGGGCGAAATAGATTTAAGAATATCTATGTTATTAGACTGCCACTTTCGCAAGTTAAATTTGGCTGACTCTAAGCATTTAATTACATTTTTACAGAGGTCAATGACTGCGATTATTGAATCTCCACCGCTAAGAAAGTCATCAACATAAAAATCTCTCATAATTGCTTGCCTAATATCTGAATTGAGGCAGTGTTCTGCTAATGAAACTAAACACTTAGTAGCTAGATATGGCGCTGAAGACGTGCCATATGTCACTGTGTTAAGAGTGTATGTTTTTAATGGGTCTGTGTTTTTAAATCTGAATAATATCTGCTGAAGGTTGCGTTGTGAAGGTTCAACTAGAATGGCTCTGTACATTTTTTCGATGTCACCTGATACAACGAATTTATGCTGCCTAAATCTGAGTAATATAGATAGGAGGTCATCTTGTACAACCGGCCCTATCATCTGTATATTATTAAATGATTTACCTGAGGTTGTGATGGCTGAAGCATCAAAGACAACCCGTAACTTCGTTGTGCTACTTGACTCACGAATTACCCCATGATGAGGCAGGTAATAGTTGATTGTGTTCTGTGTAGTCTGTTTATTTTCACTCATATGATTTAAATCAATATATTCTGACATAAAGGTAAGGTATCTTTCTTTCATTATTAAATCTCTATGTAATCTTCGTTCTAGTGAGAGAAAACGACGCTTCGCTAACGCGTAGGAGTCACCAAGGACTTCAGGTGAGTTTTTCAGTGGAATCCTAACTTCGAACCGACCATCTTGATCCCGCCTGGTATGTTCTGCGAAGCTGTGCTCGCAAGCGCGCTCTTCTTGCGTTAAATTGTACTTAGATGACACCGATTCTAGCTCCCAAAAACGTGTAAGTTGTGCATCTTGATTCTGAATAAAATAGCAATTAGTGTTTTGATCTGTGTTGTTCTGTGTATGTTTGTTTTCTGTGTTTGTGTAAATAGCGCCTGATACTAACCAACCTAGTTTCGTTTCTTGCAGCTTAGGTCGCCGCTTACCTAAATCTATCGAGTTACAAGTTAAAATATCCCAGAATATTTCTGCCCCGACTAAAATATCAATCGTCGAAGGAGTATTAAAAGAGGGATCTGCTAATTCGATGCCTGGAGGAAGAGGCAAATCTTTGATATTTATATAAGACGAAGGCAAAGATTTTGTTATTTCTGGTAGAATGTAACAGCAAAGATTTATTTTATAACCACCTGATACTGATTGGATTGTTAAATCACAAGACTCTGCACTATAGGAATATTGATTGTTTATACCTACAACAGAGGAGCTCGTTTTACGCCTTACCAACCCTAGCTTCTCGCAGAGATGCTCTGTGATGAAATGAGAAGTGCTGCCGTTGTCTAAGAGGAGGCGAGCCACGCTAAGTCTTCCCGTGGAGTCTGCTACCTTCACCAATGCTGTGGAAAGCAGAATGCAAGATCTGTTATCATTCTGAATGTCTGCAGACAGAGCGACAGTGACCTGTGGCTCAGTCTCTTTATCCATATGTAAGAGTGTATTATGTTTAAATTTGCAGTACTTGCAATGTGATAACTTGCACTGTTTATCTGTGTGGCCTGGCCGCAAACAGTTTTTACAGACTTTAAAATTGACCATTTTATGATTACGAGTGTTGACGTCTAAATCTCTAAAATCTTGACAACTGAATAAATAATGATTTTTCTTACACATAGGACATCTAATGTTGAACATAATATCTGAAGTTGTTATGCCTTTATTCAAATCTGATTGTTGTGATGTATGTTTGTTCAGAGTTGTATTTTTGTTAGTATTTCCTTGTTGTATTGTATCTAATAAGTCTGATCTGTTTGTTAGAAAATTAAGGAACTGTTTTAAAGTGGGATAGTTAGTTATTGAACTGCGATGTTGTTCCCATTCGCGGAAAGTGATGCTGTCTAATTTTTTTGTCATAATATGAATAACTAATGTATCCCAATGGTCTGTGGGCTGCCCTAAACTGGCAAGTGCACACAAGTTTTTGTTAATGACATCCACCATATTTCTTATGGTATTACTGGACTCTTTTTGAGCCTGTTCTAGATTAAATATAGCGTTAATATGGTTATTGATTAAAAGACGTTCATTATCAATCTGTTTGTAAGTAAATTCCAAGCAATTTTGTAATTTTCTGATCTAAATTCAATACTTTGAATAATCAAAGATGCACTGCCTTTTAGGGAGGCCCGTAGGTAATGAAACTTGTTAATATCATTAATACTTTTGTTGTTGTGTATTAAAGAAAGATACGTATCTCTAAACTCAAGCCAATGCTGAAAGCTGCCGTCGAAATGAGGTAAGTTTATTTTCGGTAGCCTCACAAAATCCTGACGAGCGGAGCTGGAGCTGGTGGACGCGCTGTCGGAGTCCTGGAGCTCGTCACGTGCCTTACGTGTGGCATTGTTCATCTGAGTAGCTTGCGCCATTAAGCTGTAGAACTTGCTCTCAAACTGCGCCCGCTCCGCGTATATATCTGCTCCATCTTCGGTTTCCTCAGACAATGCCTCGAATTCGGTCTGTAATTTATCGAAATCGGACTCTAAAGCTGATAATTTCGACAGTCGTAATTCTAATTCCGTCATTTGTAGTTCCGTTATTGAATCGCAGCCAAGCAAAGGATTTAAAAAGTTATGAAAATTTGTAAGTTTGGCTTTAATAGTTCCGCGTAATTTTATAATTTCTTTAATACGATTCTCACTCATATTTACTAAAGGACAAAGTCAATGAACGAGAAACTAATAATTTTTTGTAATGAATGCCGTAAATTTCAAGGTCAAGTGGCTGCTAATGATTGAGAACAATAGGCCTTATAGATAACGGATAGCCGGTAACAGCTGACGCGTCACGTATACTATAATATTTTTGTAATATATGAATTTAAATGAAATCGATGTATTTTAGTTAAAACTGCAAATAAAGATAAAAAGTTGCCAAAAAACTGTGATATTTTATGTTATTTATAATTTAATCTGAATATTTTCTGTCTGTAGAAGTAATATAGGAATTTAAGGAAATTTAAAGGGAAATGTGTAATAAAATTGGAACGAACTCACTCGTTTTTATAAGTCGGTTCCTCTGCACTGTGCCGTTGTTATGGCTTAACGAAGTCCAAAGTCCACCCGCGGCTTTTATATAGTTATCTACTATGAAGTTCTGATGTCTGTTGTTTTTTTTTTTCTGAAGATCTGTATGTTTCTGTATGCTTGAGTTTGTCCATACAAGTGATTTCAACGAGATGCCAGTGATGTCTGTGATTTCTTGTTTAATTTTGGCCAATTCACTTCACTCCTGGAAATATGCCTTCCTTGACAAGTGTCCTCTGATTGACCTCCGTGTATCTATCTGCGATGTGTGCCGACTCGTTGAAAACGCCGATGATGATAAATATTTAAAAATCTTCTTCGTGTTTTCCCTCGAAGGACCAATAATTTCGCCGTTATGGTGTTATAAGCAAATCAAAACGCTGATTCCACAAAGATGATTTTTAATGTTTTTATAAATGTGCAGTTGCATGGACAAGATAATAGATACTACTGTACCACCGTTAGAAAGGAATGTGTAGGTGCGGTGCCCCGCCCGCACCCAGCGTCTCTCGCTCGCCTTGTCGCGCCGCAACAAACTCTTCTATCTAGGGCATCCATTTCGGTCTGAGTCCATTTAAGTATGCCAAAGGAGTACATTAGGACTGGCATGACCCAACCATTGTAGGCACGCACCTTGTTGCCACCCGATAGAAAGCTTTTCAGAACGTTTTTCAGGTGGCCAAAGAAGCGCTCCTGCAATGCCTGCTTCATGCCAGACTCGGAGATTCCTAATGCCTGTGACATACCTAGATATTTGTAGGTTTTGGTTGTAGATAGAGATTTAAGTTTAATGGAATCCGAAAGTATCACGCCTTCGGATTCCACTATACCACCTCTTTCCACATGCATGACCGCACACTTGTCTAATCCAAATTCCATCTTGATAGAGCTACTAAAGTTTTCAGTCATCTTTAATAGCTCCATCAATTGTAGATTATTGGTAGCAAAAAAAGTTTGAGGTCATCCATGTATAGGAGGTGGGATATAACTCGACCCTCTCTCCGCAACCGATAGCCTAGCCCTGAATTCTCCAATATTGTACTAAGAGGATTCAGTGCTCGACAGAACCACAGGGGACTCAGACTATCGCCCTGAAATATACCCCTCTCGATTCTTATCGGTGCATCGTTTGTCTGGCAACATCCTGGATAGCGAAGAACCGTGGTCCATTGCCCCATACATGACCTCAAGAAGGTAGATAGAGTTGTATCAACTTTATACAACTCTAGCACCCTCAGAAGCCATGAATGTGGAACAGAATCATAAGCCTTCTTATAATCTATCCAACATGTCGCCAGATTTTACCGGTTACGACGATATGTCAATGTTTTTAAAATCTCGAATTGTATGCATCCACAGGCTGGTGCAGAGGAGCACGCAAACCAGCATTGGTTTTACTTACATGGCCAGTTTTAACAGATAGCAAGCGGTACGGACGCACCTGTCTACGCACTACCTTTCTTGTAACAATATAACACAGTTGTTTAGTTATTTCTGGACAATCATACTTGTTATGAATACATGCAAAAACATCGCGCCAAGAAGCAATCTTCTCTTTTCCAATGACAATAAATTATAATTCGTAAGCAAATAATCATAAGGTCGGTAACTGTGGCAACATCTGTAATGTAGGGCACGAAAAAATTTTCGTTGAACACTTTCAATCAGGTTACTATATTTGTCATAGTAGGGGTTCCAGATCAATGTGGCAAACTCAAGACACGGTCTAATGAGCGATGTATATAAATACCTGTAAGTCGACGGACGCTTAAAATCTCTGCTGTTACGCATTACAAAACCGTATAGTCGATAAGCTTTATTAATAACATTGTCCACGTGGATGTCAAAATGAAGCTTGGAGTCCAACACAATGCCGAGATCACGCATCGAAAATACTCGCTTCAACACTATGTTATTTAAACTGCAGTTGTAGCTATAAACTCTTAAGTTCTTAGTGAAGGTGATTGAGTTACATTTTGGCAGGCTAAGTGGCAGTTTATTGGTGGTGCAGTCATTAGAAAGTCGACTTAAGTCACTTTGAAGTAGAACACAGTCGTTTATATTGTTTATAGCCTTGTAAATTTTTAAGTAGTCAGCGTAGTAAATAGTTAGAGTGTAAGAAACAAGTGCTAATATCATTAATAAATATCGTGAATAATAATGGGCCCATAATAGAGCCTTGTGGAACTCCAGAAGTTACAGTGATTTTGTCAGACTAATAACCATTAATTACCACTTTTTGAGTACGGTTAGTTATATATGCAATAAACCAACGTAAGAGATTACCACGTATACCATTAAATGCAATTTTGTTAAGAAGTATTTCATGATCCACCTTATCAAAAGCCTTCTGAAAGTCCATATATACTGCGCCTGTTTGAACACGGTTATCTAAATTATCAAATACTTGATTCAAGAAAATAAATAAATTTGTATAAGTGGACCTTTGTCGTACAAATCCCGTGTTGCTGATTAATGATGATTCTATGTAAGGTTGGATATATTTCATTATGAACCAACCTCTCGAATAGCTTCGAAAAGGTTGACAGGATCGAGATTGGTCTGTAATTCTCCACGTCATGCTTGGATCCTTTTTTGAAGACGGAAGTTAGATTAGCCAATTCCCAAACGTCAGGGAACACCCCTTCCTTCATACATTTACTATAAATCAAGTGTAATGGTATATATATCTCAACAGCAATACGCTTTAGGAACGATGATGGAATCCCATCTGGACCAGGACCTTTGTCAATATCAAGATATTTTAGTTCTGTTAACACTTTAGAAGGACTAATATCGATATTATTCATAATTTCACTATTATTATTGATCTCTGTAGGTGGTTGCCAGTCATGAATATTAAGAGTGGAAGGTTCGTAGACAGATTGAAAATAATTCGTGAATAATTTGCAGATTTCGTAAGGGTCATTGGTAGAACTTTTATTATAGTGAACATTACTTGGTATACCATAGTTACTCTGTTTGCTAGCTACTTAGTCCCAAAAGTGCTTAACATTATTGTGTATATATTTAGATAATTCTGGTAACATTAGGAACATTCTGTGTTAAATCTGCGTCGATACTGTGAGAACTGTTCATAATCCGATATATTTTTATATACCTTCCACTTAATCCAGGCATTCGTTTTATTTTTAAATAAACTAATTAATGTTCGTGTAAACCAAACGAGATAATTTGTTGATTTGCAGGCTTTTTAGGGAATGTATTTTCTTACAATAGCGAATAAGCAACTATAGAATGCATCCACTGCCTCTTGAGCTGGTAAGTTACCAAGCAAATTACTCCAGTCTACCTCACTCAAAGCAGTTTTGATCGCATCGTAATTACCATTATTGTACGCAAATTTGACGATGGTGCAACGTTTCAAGCGAGAGTATTTAATTTGTGGACTAGTCCCAGTACAAAAGGGAGTGTGTATAGGATCTCCGGGTACCAGCCTATCAGTAGGCTGATACACGTGACGGTTCTCGTTAGAAATCAAAAGATCCAGCGTTTTGCCCATATCATTAGTGAAGTTATGATATTGTGTGGCGTGAAATTCAGATATAAAATTAAATAAGCAAATACTACTAAGTGCTTTATCACCGCCGGTTAACGTGGGGCTATCACAAGGCGAATTGTATTGTATGTCTTGTATGTATTTCCATCCTAAGGCTGTTGCGAGCCGAAGCCGGCCCGCTCTCCTTTATTGGTTTGTTTTGGCTTTCATGGGAGCGACTGCCGTCTGATCCCCCCCCCCCCACGTGGAAAGCCTGGCCCAGAGTGCAGGGTCTCTCGTCCGCAGGTGTACCGCAGGTGTACCAGCTGAGCTCGGCTTGAACCCTGAACATGTTGGTGGAGCCCATATACATTGCGATCCATGCTCCTCTGTCTATAATTAACGATGGTGTACAATAAAGATCTAGATCTATCATGTCTGAGGAATATATGCTATGAATGTTATTGGGGCCCCACTCAGATTATTGGGGTCCAATCCAACCCGGCAAGACACTCACCTCATGACATGATGTTTATTGTTTGCTGACGACTTGAAGCTATATTTAGATATTAGAAGTGTGAATGACTGCGAAAAATTACAATATGATATTAATAGGGTAGTGTCTTGGAGTAAGAATAATCGTTTACAGTTTAGTACATCAAAATGTGTTGCAACGACATCCTCTCGCGCGCATGCTCCAGAACTACACAGCTACAACATGGAGGGAGACCCACTGGCTCGGGTGATAGCAGTGCGAGATCTGGGAGCTCAATTCGACATGCGGCTGACGTTTCGTGATCACATCGTTAAGGTTTGTAAAAAATCATTTAGAAATTTGGGTTTTTTATTACGAACAGTTAAGGAATTTACAAGCATTAGAGCAATAATCACATTATATAATACATTAGTTAGAAGTCAGTTGGAATGCAATGCGGTCATCTGGAGTCCACATGAAATTAAATATAATCTCATGTTGGAGCGCGTTCTAAACAAATATAATCTCATGTTGGAGCGCGTTCTAAACAAATATAATCTCATGTTGGAGCGCGTTCTAAACAAATATAATCTCATGTTGGAGCGCGTCTAAACAAATATGTGAGATACTTATATTTAAAATATCGAGGAGTTTTTTTTTGTTGTTTACCCTTTTTATCCTTAACACTATTTATATTAGGTATGGTTGTCGGGGTGCGAGGGATATGCTCTATGGGCAACCTTACACCCCGGCGTCTGTAGACCCGAGACGGCGTGCGGTTTTAGTCGGTTCAAGCCCGACATAACCGCCCCCGCTGGCACGCGGGGGGGTATCCGAAGGGAAAAAATATGTTTGTAAATAGACCAAAAAAAAACAGCCCGCTGAGTTTCTTGCCGGAGTCTTCTCAGGACAGGGCCGCGTTTCGAACCGGTGGTCCATTTGCCAAACATTAGATTATTTATTTTTTATGACGTTTTGTAAGTGCCTTATTAATGGTCTATGCAGAATAAATGGTTTTTGACTTTGACTTTGACTTTTGGATTTCCGCACGATAAAAAAAAAAAAAAAAAAAAAAGGTATGGTTGGATATAATGGGTTGAGCGTTAGGAGGGAGCTAGCATTGGCCATATACTTATTTAAGGTTATGCGTGCAAAGGTCCAAAATCCGGACATACTGGTGCGAATTAATATATTCGTTCCAGATGGGTACGTGGGAGGCGCTGGAGGCTGCAGCTGCTGCAGTTGCGCACGCGGACTAACCCGCAGACAGGCGGAAGCGCCGCTGACGCGGGCTCCCCGGACGCTCACCGCCGTTTCGTAAAATGTTGACCTGTTTGATTGCTCTCTGAGTAAGTTTACAGACACAGTTTTGTCTATAATATGTTACAGATAGGGATAGTACCTAATAGATAGATGTATTAACATAATGCATACTTAGATTACCTACTCTGTTGTATTAGGGTGTACCTGTAAAGACAGATGTAAGATAGATAATAATAAATAAATAACTGAATGACAGACAGACAGCGGGACCGACTTTGTTTTATACTATGTAGTGATTTTGGTTGGCTCCGGTTCATCTTGAAAGACCCATATGCAAAAAAACAAACAATCGATGTTTGTTTTTTTTTATCGTAGTAATAACCTACACCTGTCACTGTCTCACACTAAACTTGACGCCCCGTCGTCGCATCTGGTAAGCATGGCATGGCATCAAGTAAAACCGTGTGTCTTTGAGCCTCAGTCAAATTGTGTGGGATGCATCGAGCGCACCGCTTTCTCTCTTCCTAATATTTGTGTAAGATTGATTGAATTTGACTCATGCCTGCATATGTCTAAGGATGCGCGAATCTCATAGTAGGTCATATGCCTGCCTGTTTCAATTGTACGCTGCAGAGCATCAATGATTTATTGTTCACAGCGGTGCATAGGCGACTTTCACGAAACTCATACCTGACCCCGACTGGGGTCGCCAGCGACAGGCGGCGGCTTACGCGACGGCCCCGGAACGCAGATAATGTAAAACGAACATTATAGAAGGCGCAGACACACATACATGTGTGTGCGGAAGGTAAAATAGATGTGCAGTAGATGTAGTACACACCGGCCACCGCACAGGGCACCGTAAGCCAATAAACCGTCTGGTTCATTATGCGATGCGTAAAGGAACGGAATTTTCAAAAAAAATCAAAGGAATTCCTAACTAAAAAGAGGCTCCTACGATCGAGTTAAAGTTCACACGTTCGTGAATAGAAAATAAATGTTTCTATTCAGTCTGCATTCCTAACGACTGAACCGGTTTGATGAATGACTTAAAAATAAATTATATATTTTTTGTTCGCATTTTTTTGCCGTTCAGGTAATATAGCGAAGGTCGTATATTTTGAACTGCCGTTTGTTTGTAAACAAATATTGAACTTGACCGCGCTTGAATTCTGCAACCCAGGTATAAATAGTCGTCTTGCATGGCGCCAAAAGGAGTTTGAAGTCGAACAAGGATCTGATGAGCTGTCAAATTACATTTTAATAGTATATAGTACGAAAATTTTTCCCAAGTTAATTCCACATTATTGAAGACAAGCAATATTTAAAATAGCACCAGTATTGAAATAAAACTATTTTTAACGGATTCTATCGCGGTTTATTTGATGTTATTTTATATTTTACATTGAACCCGACGTTTCGGTTGCTTTTCAGCAGCCATGGTCACGGGGAGAGTTCAATGTAAAATATAAAATAACATCAAATAAACCGCGATAGAATCCGTTAAAAATAGTTTTATTTGGCTGGCTTCGGGGCCGTATCTCCCCTGGTGTCTCCCCCGGGGGAGACAAGGAGAAACTTCTTGTGGCCATGTCTCCCCTGGGCGGGGAAGCCATAGATACTACATTTATTCACTTCTTTCGAGTGTTAATGTCTCCACCAGTTATATATGTACGTATGTGTGAGTTCTTGTACATAAGTGGCCATCAAGTACTAAAGAGTTATAATCTTATTACGAAGATAAGTTGAAGTATATTTCATTTCCGTCATGTGCGCACGTCACTTTTTGAGTAACACAATTTCAAATCTTATTTCACAAAATGTTAACATTTGTGAATAGGAAAGGCATTTTATTGTACAATGGACATCAATATTCCATACATAAACGGTATGCTAAAAATGACACAGAGAGGTGGGTGTGTACCAACAAAAAAAAACACAAATGTTCAGGGGCTGTTGTAATTGAGGTAAGTACCTACTAAAGATATTGCATAAAATATAGTGAAGAACTGCCCCGGGATCAAGATGTTAGTAACAATTTCCAACGGTGTACAAATCACGCGTAAACCGTTGAACAGAATTTTAATGAAACAAGATTTGTCACAAGTCATAGCGTATTTTAGGATATCTGCCATTAAAATGCTATGAAGATAATAACAAAATGTCTACCTTGATATATTTTCTTTTCTTATTCTCAGAATGGCAAGATAATTAAAACAACTAAACACGACGTTTCTCAGACTCTGACTCAATGCGTATTTGACGAGGCGAAGAATGAAGTTGCGGCAAGATTAGATGCCATCAAAAGAAAAGCAGCCGATTCTCCAGATGTACCAGTAAGGAAAATATTTGACGCATCAATGGAGTCTCTATATAATCAAGGTCTGGATATAGTTATAAAAATTCCTTCCTTTAACAATTGTAAAAATAAATTTTATGCCGAAAGCAAAAAGGTACAGGAAGTGAGTAAATAATCAAAACTTTCTTTTTGCTGAGTTTGTAGCTGATGATAGAAGAGTAATGGTGTTTTGTACAGTACAAGGCAAACAATTATTAAGCACAATCAAGGAATACTTTGCTGACGCTACATTTAAAAGTGTCCCAAAACCGTTCACACAGCTATTTGTTTTATATGGTGACTTAGGTAGTACTTGTGAAAGTACCAATATTGTTCCCATACTATACGCATTGATGACAGATAAATCTGAGCTATCGTATTGCGCTCTTTACAATATCATCAAAGCGCAAGTCCCAGATTGGCAGCCAAATATCATACACGCAGACTTTGAAATTGGTTTAACAAATCCGTTAGAAGTAATTTTTCCAGAAATAATCATCAAAAGATGCTATTATCATTTTATTAGTTCTTTGTGGCGAAAGTCTAAGACATTGACTATTAAATCCAAGTTAGAGAAAAGGATAGTAGCCTTATGCACGGTACTGCCTTTACTACCTATTGAACATATAGAAGATGGGTGGAGTTACATAAAAAGTCAATCTGAAACATTATTTAGTACTAAAGTTAAATATTTTATAAACTATATGACAAAAACCTGGATGAAGAATACTAAAACTATTAAAGAGTGGTGCATCTTCAATGAAAGACATAGGACCAATAATTATGCAGACGGATGGAATTCTAAGCTTAATCGTGCAGTTAACAAAAATTATGTTACTATATCCAAACTGTTAGATGTGTTAAAAAAGGATGCAGATTTAAATATAGTAAACATGTACAAATGCGAAAACGGTTTACTATGTAACAAGAGGAAGAAACTAGACACTGAAAGAGACATGTTTATTTTAAACACACAAATGCAATTGATACATAAAGATATAGACGTCGCATTGTTTTTAGAAAAGTTACGTTAGATATTAGTCAATAATTGACTGACATATTATAAGCACTTAACAAAAATAAAAACGATTTTTAATGTGATTTTTCAACGCAGTAAATAGGAAATCCTAATAATGTACCCCCAAGGATACTAGCTGTTGGCGTATAAATAGTTCTGTTTTCTAAATATACCTATTGGGATAAAGATGAACTTACACACACATACATATATAACTGGTGGAGACATTAACACTTGAAAGTAGTGAATAAATCTAGTATCTTTGGCTCCCCCGCCCAGGGGAGACATGGCCACAAGAAGTTTCTCCTTGTCTCCCCCGGGGGAGAGACCAGGGGAGACACGGCCCCGAAGTCTTTTATTTCAATGTGTGACATTCGCGTAAACTTCCGACAATATCATGTAGCACCAGAATGTGAGAACAATTGACAGTCCCACTAAACAGATTGTATTCTACAGCCGAAGAGTGTGGTGGTTCAAGCCCAGTTATGTGATCGTCTATATAGTTGAATATATGTATAAAGAACTTAGTTGCTTCAGTTCAGGATAACTTCGATGCTTATGAGTGTGAGGATAGTCTTTGTGGCAAATTAAATTAATTCAATCGCGTCGGATTATGCAAGTGTGCAGTGTAGTGATGGTATTCCCAAAATAACAAGTCATATATTCACTTCAGCTTACTTTTAATGGACCCTTAGGTAATTAACAGAAAGAAGTCGTTAAGACCTTCATGAGTAGATTGTCTAGAGTTAGTAATATTTTATGACAAATTAGGTCTAGTAAGTGTTCCTGAAGAGTGTATATGTCTGTTAATTGAGTCAATGACAATGTCATTACGTTGCTCAAATCACTCTGGCATTTACGGGATCACCCTACGGCCTGGCTCAAGGCTCCTACGCATAGGATTATGGGGCCTCGAATTCAACTCCTTTTCATCGCTGAGAAGCGGTCAATCAACACGTCCTAAGACGTGGAATATTCTTTTTTATGGCGCATAAAGCCGCCTAGCCCGTGACCATGGTATAATTTTTATATTATATATATATATATATATCAGTTAGGGTTCTATTCGGCCGAATAGAGGTCGGAGTTGATTCGGTAAAAGAGGAATGTGTTTGCTTATGCCCAGATTTGATGCTAACTCCGACTACTTCTGCACAGTTCAGTTCTGACCCAGAACTGCTATTAATTTCAGGCCGATCTGAGATTCCGCTATGGCTAGGGGTTCGTAATGAAAATCCTTTTATTGTATAGATATCCACCAGAATCCCCGCTAGGGAACGTCATCCCGTCAGCGCCTTAGTGGTATTAAAGTCCCACACTAGTTGCAAGTTTTAATTCATATAAAATGTGCTATCCTTGACTTTAAGCATTGAAATAACCACTGTCTTGCAGTTTAATAAATAGACTAAATGAATTTAGTCTCCAGACTCTGTGATAGGCTATCATCTCCAATTCTTGTTATTAAATAGATTAATTACTTACAAATAGCTCGATCTTTCTGACTCTGGCGTGCCCTTTTGAGTTTATTTGAGACCATCAGCTCAAAGGTCAGTTATATATTATGCATTTACATATTTGAAATTAATTCCAAGACTCTTGATTACTAGAAATCATACAGTGCCTGAATATAGCTTGTGTTATTACTTGAATCGTATATAGAATTGGCTTCATTCAGTTAGGTCAGACAGTAGCTTGGTTATTACTTGTACCTTAGATAGGATTGGCTTCATTCAGTTAGATCAGATAGTAGCTTGGCTCATCAATCTTTCAATCTCATTCATAGAATACCTAGTTTCGTGTATAATTCATAAAATAAGCCTAGACGTATGATGGTGTCTTGCGGATAAGACTCATACTTTATACATATTATTTACAATGTAAGTCGCGTTCAGCGTGACCTTATTAACTGAATAATTATGAACCTTTAAAACTACATTTTACTATCGCCAAAATGGGGAAGGGAATTAAATCTAAATCATTGAAATAGCAGATATAAGAAATTAAGTATATTTATTTCATAAAATGAAGTTAATAGAATCTGGGTGGATTATTTAGACCAGATGTGACCGATTAGAGTCACATCTAGACCGAGCTTTCCATTCCTATGGCCAAAATTACAGGGAAAAACGAAAACTCAAAGGAAAAAACCCTTGTATGCCATTAATACTTAATTATAACACAAATATTTACACAAGACTTAAATCTATTTATGATAAAATTACATGCACAATAATTTTCACGTGTTCGATGAAATGTTATTTACTTGTTAGTTATCCTTTAATGTAATGCCGGATAATTTGTCTGGGTTTATGTCTGACCCCATACACAATAATATATATATATATATATATATGTGTTGATTTCATTGGACTCATTTCAGTAGTGACTTACAAACACAAGAATGGTTTTGTTTAGAACAGAATAACATGATTGTGCAATTAATTTAGTTATACACATACACAATTTAAAACAGTTTATACACATTTATAAACACATCAGTTCAAAACTTTATTCATAATATATATATGTTCTTAATTTAATGCAACTTTCATGAATTGTATGGGCTGATCAATTCATTATATTTAATTAGATGGTTGCATGGGATTTAATGGAATCGCCATCACTCTCGTCTGTGCTGTCCTGAGACATTTCCACATTATCAGTATAATATGATTAAAACGATTATTATAATACATATGTATGAAATTGTTGGATCCCAATACGATCTGTATTTAGACAATAGCTCGTATTCCTTATAGGTCATTAGGTCCATTATTAATAACTCGTTTGATTATGTTTAGCTAATAAAGTCAGTCAATTATAAAATTCTATGTACAAAGTTTTGAACACTAAAATTATGCAATTAAGTATACTTTACCAAGATCAGCTTTCTGCTCCCACTCGTTAATTATTTATTCCCGACTAACACTTATACAATTATTATTTAAATTTATTTATTACAAGTGAATAAAACTAGTTCACACAATACAAGGAAAATTATCTAAACCGGACTAGCATTAACTAGTCAAATCTTTCTATTAATCCTCTGAGGAGCTCTCTCTCTACGTGAAGCTCTTCCAAAAGTTGAATCCCGATCTCCCTTCCTCGAGCGTCGCCAGCGCAAACCAGATTCTCCTGGCTCCGCCCTGCATTCTGCATTCTGCCAATGGAAAAAATCAAAGCCAGTCAATTGTCCGTGATTGGTTGATGTTTAAGCGTCGTTGTGTCGACTTTACCCGCCACAGAATTTGGCGGCAAAGTCTCCACGATAATATTTTTTTGTGCGTGTTAATTTATGGGCTTTTAAAACTCTTACGAAATGTTTTTAAGTGTTGAACCCATCAAATTTCATAGGATTTGAGGTCATTATTTATTCCTCTCAAGTTTAGCACTGACATTTAAAATAGTTCTGGAATGTCCGGTGCCAACTTTATTTGAAGCAGATGTTGTTAGGCGATAAGAGAAAAAAATAGGGTTTGTTTTTGGAAATGAAACGTAATCTATTTTTGTATTATAAATGGTGAATAAGTATCTACAATACCTGGCCATCTCAAGAGCTCTGTTTTCAAATGTTGTAATAACATTGTAATATTTCATATTATGTAGGTGGCAAGTTGCGGAAACTTTGAACGCGCCCTATGTGCGAGTATTGTTGCTAGATACCTACTGCACGCGGACCGCGCGCACGTGAAGTGGCGATGCCAATAGTAGCTAAAGTCATCTCATACCCTCGCCTTAAAAGTTTATGCTACCGAGAGTTATCTTGAGATGCAGATAACTCTCTTCTTCTTAGTCGCTATCTTCATTGCTGAAGGTCGTGTCCAGTAGTAGCAGTCTCTTCGACAACCCGATGCACTAAATTTCTCCATCTGGTTCTATCCGCGGGGGTCTTGATAGCTTCTGGTATTGGCAGGCCAGTAAGTTTCTTGACTGCGTCCGACCAACGAGTAGGTGAGCGACCGCGTGGTCTTTTCCCGTCAACCTGTCCAACTACCATCAGCTTTTCCAAGCTATCAGGGTTTGCACGAGCCATGTGGCCGAAATATCGTAGTATCCGTTGGAAACAGATAGTGGACAGCCTTGTTGTTATGCCGAGTTCCTTGAGTATAGACACATTGGTTCGGTATGCGGTCCAAGGAATGCGTCGCATCCGTCTCCAACACCACATCTCAAAAGCATCAATCCGTGCTCTCTCCGTTTTCCTCATCATAAGACAAAACAAAAAGTTATACAAAGCACTGGTTGTTATCATTGGTTGCGTAAATAGAGTACACGGCAGCAAAAATACATGGAAAGACATTATTATTCATATGATAGATTACAGAAGGTTGATTGTCGCTCTCATAACTCATCCGCAAGTGATAAAAGGTCACGGGGACCCATCCCCGTCTAGGACTCGGCGGCTCCATCAGCCTCGATAGCTTTGTTCGGCAGCTCGTGCCAGTACGGCGGGGGCGGAACTCTTCTTTCCGGTTTTTAAGGTTCTGGGTGCCATAAACATGCACTAAGTACGGTGATCACTTACCATCAGGTGGGTCATATAATTGTTTGCCACTTTAGTGGTTTGGCGCTGGAAGGTGTGTTTTCAAGCGCTTCTTCAAAAGCAATGTTCCGGATGCGCGGTAGTTGCTTTTGGTATAATAATACAACTGGTGCGTGTAGTAGAATGTCACTGACTGCCCATATATTTCGGTAAAACCACAGCGTTTATATACAGTTTAAAAAAAACAAAGGATTGAAACATTAGCCAATCATATGGATCGTATGTTACATTAGTGTTGATCCATTCGCACGCTGCTTCTGTCTCTGTCGCTGTTTACCAACGCGCGTGGTGGCGTCCACATAAATACGGCGCGCCTCGAAGCGTCACTCCTTTCACCGCGCGCCAGTGACGACTGACGGTTGTCGGGCGATCTCCCTTGCAGATTGAACACGACGCGCCTGCGTGTTGCGAACATGTACCATGAAGCTCGAAGATATTATGTGTTCTTGAACGTTCAGCCGGAGATGAATATGTAACCATAATTGAGTCCTGTAAACGGTTCTTTTCAGAGCCACTGTACTGTTTCTATTAGCACAGAGTCCGCAGTCCTTTTCAGGATTATCTTGGTCTTCATTCTGTAGACAGATACGTCAGTCTCAAGTTTCTTAATAATAAATGTTTTAGTGTTCCTTATTTCTTAATCCTTTTGTTATGGTAAAAGGTACGGTCGTTGGTATGTTTTGGAGGTACAGGTTCTGATGGTATTGATCTTCGAGGGTAATTCGATTTGCAATAATACGGTTATATTTTAAAAGTCGGGTAAGAACATATACACATAAAAGACTATGAGGACGCACGTAGCGTTCGGGAGTTGTATCGAGCGACTGTTTGGTAAGGTGGAGGGCCAATACCCCTCCCCTTTGGTACGGGTCTTCTAACAAAAGTTGGGAGTAATTCCTACATTATTTTTCTAAAAATAGTACCTTTTTTTGCGGAAATCCCTTCGGATAACACCCCACCCCTCCCCCCCGCCGGCCGGCGGGGGGTCTTGAATCGACTAAAACCGCCCGCCGTCTCGAGTCTTAAGACGCCGGGGTGTAAGGTTACCCATAGAGCATATCCCTTGCACCCCGACTGACCCCGGACCATTTCCGGTTTTGAGATGGCCCCCTTACTTGTCTTACTTGATACTTACTAATCAGAGGGACACGTGGAAAGCTTCCGAACAGCCCTCAACAGGGCCGTCCTCGCCTCGGTCGGAGTTGGCGAAGAGTGAGACGAAGTAGAGCGAAAAGCTCTCTATACTCCTCTCGGTGTATGTCGGTTGTGACGCTACTCTTCCTAAACCAATAGACCAATTGTGACCAAACTTGGCATGTAAATACAACTTGCTACCCGGAAGGTTTAGAAAAAATAAAGTTGAAAATCGAACATACAATGGAGGATTACTCACCCTTCAAAAATGTCTTAATCTGATTTCTCCAAAATGATCTATGTTGAGACCACGAGTTTGGCGCCAAAATGTGCAACTTAACTATTGGCTTCAGGCAGAAAACGAAAATTGAAAATACATGCTGCCCACGGTCGATGGTAATCGGGGGGTAGTTGTTGGGTAGGTTTTGTAGGTAACTCTCAGCTTAATATTGCAGCAGCAGAATGCATTGCGCCCCTAGTTGAATGTTGGATGGATTCGAGGCGCGCAAACGTTGCCGGCATAAATTAAAACTGGCGCGAAGATGTTGCCACAAGTCGCCGGGCGACATGCACGGGTACAAGGCGATGACATGATTCTTTTGAAATAAAACCGGCGACATCATACCGCTGGGCTGTTCGCGACGGGTTGACAGGTTTGGTGTGTTTACGCCTTTACTACTTAGACTGTATAACTGAATGAGAAAAAGAAATCATTGTTCATTGCGGTTCCATAGAGTGTTTTAATTTGTTCAAAATTACAACTAAACCTATTGTAGGGACACAGAAGTCAAGTATAATACGCCGGCTGCGCCCGAGCCCATACCTTTCAAATTCAAATTTATTTATTTCATGAAGCATAGGTTACACAAAGATGTTATAATCATAATAATAGTTCAAGCTATGTTCCGCCAAAGGCATACGAAATATTGAGTTAGGTAAATCATAATTCATACAAAATAGATAAACATGTCCATGCAGAATTCAAATACATAATGTGACGAACAGGCCTCACGTGACGTTCTATCTGGTCATAAACGCAGATCCAAACGCCAGCGATCAGCTTACGTCCGCCTTAGGTACATTTAAAGGGACTGGCCGTCAGTATGCACACTCTTTCCCTGCCATGCAGCGGAGGTGTGGACTGTATAACCGAGGTCAGGGAAAGTAGAATTACTCGTCCCTGTGCGTCTCTCTAAGCGAAAGGATAAACCGACCGCGAACGGTACGGTTCCGAATTAGTTTGAACAGGAACACCAGTAAATAAGACACAGAATTCGGTTGAATAATATGACTTTAATAATGGCCCATCCATTCAGTGCAAAGTCTGAGAGTGAATTCGAAGACTATTGCTGGCGACTCGGCTAAGATGTCGCAATCGTTCAAAATGTTGTGCCAGCTTAGGTACTCTCAGACTTTACCATGACGAAAGCCGTCAAAATACGAACAAATTACACGGAAATTTACATTGATTTTTCATTATTTTTTATATTTTACAAACTATGTACAAGAATTATAATATATAAATGCAACTAGATGGGTAGGGCGGTCACCCATCCCATGGTAAGGGTTTTTAATATGTATTTACTATTGTTTACTAATTACAGCAGTTTACAATCGAAATTATGAGTGGCTGGGCTCTATCATGCGACGTTATTGGTCGATTACACAAACATTATACATCGTACGGTATTAGATGGATTGTTATATGGTAGCCACTCACTGACTCTATATAATGAATAAACTTTATTTCACACAACAGCGCTTTTATGGCTGATTTTACTAAATTACGGTACAGTGATTTTACATAATAAAATTCTTATAACTATTAACAAAAAGGGTGCTGCGACCGTCTCGTGCGTACGGTGGCTATGTTAATTGAATGTCTAAAATAATCATTTTACTGTTTTGTCACAAATCACTTGTTTTACGATTCACTAATTTTCAATTTCATTTTTACGGATCACAAAAAATCACTTTCACTACACTGAGTGTCTGTCGCGAACATTTCTCCCGCCGTGCAGCAGATTGAGGCGCGGCCGCTTGTGATGCTGCATTCCTCGGTGAGCGACATCACTTAGGCAGTGGCACGATCTTCTTAGTTGGGCGCTTGAGCACGCCCCCGGCTGTGCGCACCTCAACGGTCCGGACTTGACCGTCGGCGCCTGGGTAGACGGCGGTGACTCGGCCCCTTGGCCAAGTGTTGCGGGGCAGCTGACCGTCGGCGATCAAGACAGGATCGCCGACCTCGATGCGAGGGCCCGACCCATGGGGCTCCCGCCGGTGTTGCAGCTCGGGTAGGTACTCGCGCACCCATCTGCGCCAGAACATGTCGGCGAGCGCCTGAGCGCGTCGCCACTGCTTCTTGTGGTCGATGTCGGTAGAGTCGAACTCACCGAGCGATGAAAGTCGGGAGGAACCACCGAGTAAAATGTGGTTCGGGGTTATAGCCTCGTCGTCTTCGGGGCTCACGGAGACGTGGGTGAGGGGGCGGCTATTTACTGTGTATTCCACCTCACACAGCAAAGTGGAGAGCACCTCTTCATGGGGATGGCGCTCGTGTAGGACCGTGGTGAGTGCGGTCTTTACGCAGCGTACTAGACGCTCCCAGACACCCCCCATAAAGGGAGCAGCGGGGGTGATGAAGCGCCACACGATGCCTCGATGAGCGGCTTCGCGAGACAGAGCCTCGCGCATCTCGCGGTCGGCACCATGCATGTTGGTGCCATTATCTGAATATATCTCAGCAGGGCAGCCTCGGCGCGCGGCGAACCTCCGCAAAGCTAGGATTGCGGAGTCCGCGCTCAGGCTGGCGGCGACTTCCAGGTGGACTGCCCGGGAGGTCAGGCAGGTGAACAGCGCCACATAGCGCTTTTGGTGTTGCCTGCCGATAGTGACACTGAGCGGCCCGAAGTAATCGAGCCCAGTGTAGGTGAAAGGCCTGCGGTGGTGCGCAAGGCGTGTCTTCGGATGGTCACCAGTAGCTGGCTCAGGTGGCTGCGCCTTCCTGATGCGGCACTGCAAACATAGATGAAGGACCGACCTGGTCGTCGGCCGTAGGCGTAGTACCCAGTAATGTTGGCGTACCTCATTGATAACAGTCTCAGTACCACTGTGATGCAGTTTTCGATGCGTCCAGTCTATGTACAACTGTGTGATTGTGTGTCCTCCATCTAATATTGGTGGCCTTTTTACTGCTTCGGACACGTCTTGTGTTGCTGATATTCTGCTCGTTAATACGATTACTCCGTCTGCGAGCTCAACACGGAGTTTTCGGAGTCGACTGTCTAGGGGCACTTCCTGCTGATTTTTTAATCTTTCGATGTCCCTTTTAAATGCGGTGTTCTGTACGCATTTGACAAGTTGTAATTCGGCTTTGTGAAGGTATTCGGCGGTTAAAATTTTAAAATTCTGATTGGGTACAGTGTTCTGGGGTAACACTGGCCCTTTAGATACCTTTACTCGCCGAGCGGTGTGACGCCAATCGGGATCCTTTTCACTGTTCTTGATCGTCCTCTTGTAGGCCACTTGTTGAGTCTGAGGTTTTCGGAGTGCGTCTATAAACTGTAGCACCCGGGCGGTGGTGCGTAGAAGTTTCTCCCAGCTGGAGAACCTGGTGACGTCAATTATTGAGGCACTTACGTTTGTTGCGGTGGTGACTCTCTCTTCGCCGGTGGCTTCGGTTAGTAGCGGCTTCTCGGATGGCCAGTCTGTCGCATCCTTATATAGGAAGGCCGGTCCGTTGTACCACTCGTGATCGGATGTGAAATTAGTAGGTACATCGCGAGTGGCTGCGTCTGCTATGTTTGACTTTGACGGGAGCCATCTCCAGTCCTCGACCTTACTGCTATCTTCTATGGCGGCGATCCTGTGAGCTACAAAGGGTGTAACGTTGTGGATTCTTTATAAATCTAATTAAACAATATACGTAAATTAATCGATATTTTAGTATGTTTCTATAATATATTACTAATTATCTATGGTTGTGCAAGCGAGATTGGACAGCACTAGCCCAGTCATCAACTGACGGCTCTTAAATCGTTCCTTTCCTTGGCAACCTTCGCCGAGGAAGGTCACTTTGACCCCGTGGCCAACTGCTGTCGGCTCCGGGTAAGTTTTGAGATCAACATTTCCTACTTCTTTCTACAAGTGAAGACCTTCCAGCGGTGCAGCTTATTGCCTGCTGAAATGCATGGCTTGATATATTTTGTTTTAACCTGTGTGCTATTTCAGCCTACCTATTTAGTGCCACGAGGCCGATGACCCCTACGGTCAGAGGTCGCGGCACCAGCTTGTGCTGCCTAATTATATTCTTTTTATTATAGCTTCTAGCTACGCTGCATTGCCGCTGGGAGATTCTCTTCACCTGCTATTTTAGCGGGTCACTTGGACGTAATTACCTAGTGACAAACTGACCCGCACTTTTTCTATTTCCAGGGTCTTCGCACCGGGCTTCGCACCATAATGGGGGTAGCGAGGCACACCAGCGGAGACCCTGGCACGCCGGCATCACCACCAGCCACGTGTCCACTAGCTAAGTGCATACTACCATCTTTGCACAACGGACCGAACAACGCCACGGCAGAATATTTATTAAGAATCCATTCCCTGAGGTTCATTTCCTCATATACCTAAAATAAATTTATGTAACGTTACCAATTATAATCTCTTATTATATTGTAATCAATCCTTTTATTTATCTCTGCTCGCCCTAGCCGGTAGTAGTCTCAATTACGTACATTATTTTATTAATTTTTACAGTGCATAAGTCACACCTTCATATTTATGTATCTTCATTAACCCTCCATAAAACATCAACCGTTACAAGGGTTTATAAATACGAGAGCCTTTCCTTAACCAAGTTAAAACTGTTTTGCTGTCAGACCAATAGGTAATAGAGTCTGGCTGAATCCTGTGGCTCTCGGTGACGGCTGTAGCTAATCGAGTTCCCATCACCGCAGCTTGCAGTTCCAATCTAGGGATCGACGTGAGTTTTTATGGGGTCACCCTCGCCTTTGCCGTGACGAGACTGACTCTCACCTGTCCGTCATGGGTGACGGTCCGCCAGTAGATGGCTGCAGCGTAGGCTGCTTCGCTGGCATCCGAAAAAACATGCATCTGAATTGTATGACGATCGGTGTATCCCGGGTAGCACCTAGGTATCCTCACGAACTTGAGAGCTTGGAGATGGTCTGTCCATACGCTCCATTGCGCTGAAAGTTTCTCGTCTAGCGGTTCGTCCCAGTCTGTGCCTAGGCGCCATGCCTCCTGGAGAATCTGTTTGGCTCTCACGGTGACCGGTGATGCCAACCCGAGAGGGTCATACAACGACATAATCATTTTTAAAGCTTCCCTCTTGGTAGGCGACGTTTTGTTTACTAAGTTGTCAGGCAGTCTGGCTAGTTTTAAGTTAAAACTTAGAGTGTCTGTATGTGGGTCCCAGATCAGGCCGAGGATCTTCTCTTCCTGGGCCTTAGATGTGATATTTACACATTCAGTGTGGTTCGGACTGTTCTCTAATCGATCTTTCAGCTGTACAGAGTTAGAGACCCATTTTCGTAACTCGAACTTGGCCTTTCTGTGAATGTCACGTACCTGTGTGGTGATGCGTATCGCCTCTTCTATGTTTGGGAAGCTGTCAAGGTATTCGTCCATATAATGATGGTTGACGATGGCGTCCACTGCTTCGGGATAGTCGTCTGAGTGCTGCTTCGCGTTCCAATTCTTCGCGAAGATCGCGGTGCAAGGTGAGCTGGCTGCGCCGAAGATGATAGATTTCATACGGTACTCATCTGGCGCTCCCTCCCGCCGGTTACCTCTCCATAGGTATCTTAGTGCGTCCCGATCTTCTGGACGCACCTGCACCTGCATAAACATCTCGGTGATGTCAGCTGACACGGCGATTTGGTGGCGACGGAAGCGCATCATGACACCTGGGAGTGACTGTAATAAGTCCGGGCCTGTTAGTAGGAAGTCGTTGAGAGATTTTCCTCCCGATTTGGCGGCAGCGTCGTGGACTATCCTTAGCTTGTCTGGCTTGCTAGGGTCGTGTACATCAAAATGCGGTAAGTACCAGGTCTTACCTGGTCTGGCTGGCTTAGGAGCTTCCTCCGCATACCCTTTCTGTATTAGTGATTCAATCTGTTCGGTGTATTTCGATTTTAAATCTGGATTACGATCTAATTTTCGCTCTATTGACGTTAGTCTGTTAACAGCGTTATTATAGCTGTCTGGCATAACGTCGTCGTCCTTCTTCCATAGAAGAGCGGTCTGTATGCGGCCATCGGTTAGTTGAACGATATTGTTTTCTAAAATGTTCGCAGCTAACTGTTCCGGATCGGATTTCGGACGACGCGGGTTAATTAGAAGTGATTCTATTGCGAAATATTCTTTTAATTGATGGTCAATGCTGTCATCAACGGTTGAGAGTTGATTGATAAAATGTATACTGTGACCTAAAGCTCGGCTGTGGCTTCCATGCAGCAACCATCCTAGTGCTGTGAGCGAGGCGACTGGCTGTTGGCGAGGTCCCCTCTTGGTGTGGCTCGATATTAAAAGATGCCAGTTGTCTTGGCCTATTAGTACCTTTGGGGTTCCTCCGGTGTAGACGAGCTGATCTTTGATATCTGCCAGATGTTTGCAGTCTTCAATGTCCGTCTCGCTGATGGTCTGTGACGAGAGTTGCAGCTTGGGCACGGTTCTCATCGTCAAGGGGATGCTGGTACCATCGGGGTTGCCTATATAAACTTCGACTCTTCGTGAGTCCGGTAGATCGATCGCTGTATCCCCTATGGCCTTGATGGTAAACGGTTCAGTCTTACCTCGGGCTCCCAGCTCGGCTGCTATATCTCTATCTATGAGGGATATGGTAGATCCATCGTCAAGGAGAGCGTACGTCAATATCTCTCCCGCCGGTCCGGAGAGTTTAACTGGTGCTATCTTTAAAAAGGCTTGTTTACTCGAACGGATAAATGAACTAGCGACTGTCTCTTCTTGAGGTTTCTGTTTACTATAATGAAGTAATCTGTGGTGAGAGGCCGGACAGTTGTCTTTACCACACTTCCTGATCTGACATCTATGATCGCTATGGCGGAATTTAAGACAACGAAAACATAGTTTGTGTTTCTTCGCCAAGTCCCACCTCTTATCGGAGTTTCCTTTGATGAAGGATTCACAGTTCGATGCGTAGTGCCCCTCAGAGTCGCATATCCTACACTTACGTGTGATCTTATCTTCGGTCTGTCTCTCAGTGGCCGTAAAGGCTCTCTGAGGGACACGACGATTCGGCTGGTTATCTTGGTTATCTCTGTTATCTCTGATAGTCTCGGCTGGTGCGAAGGCACTACAATAGCGGGCATACACGGTTACGTACTCGCTGAACGAAGCTAAATCAGGAGTAGAGTTATACTTTTCGGTATACGTGCGATACCATTGAACACGGAGTGAATTAGGCAGTTTATCTGTGAGTATTCGTAATAATTCGGCATTCATCAGATAATGGTTTTTCTTTAAAGCCTGAAGAGTGACGACGCTACTCCTTATACGGCTGGCAAAAGTACAGATGTCCTTAGGGGCTTCGGTACATCGCGGCAAAGCTCTTAATTTATCGGTTTCTGATTGAGCGATGGAGTCAGGTCGTCCGAATTGGAGTTCAAGTTCTCGGATAATATGCTCCGGCTGTGCATTTGCTATAAGTTCGGAACTAACAATTTCTAGAGCTCTGCCTTTAAGGCTTCGTCTGAGTCTAGCTGTATTCTCGATGTCATTAAAATACATCTTAGTGGTGTCATATATTGCTTTAAATGACAGCCATTCGGTATGCGACCCGCCAAACACTGGTAAAGTCATTATGACCTTCGATGCCGATGGATACGAGGACGTAAATGAAGCCTCCATCGGTTTTCTATCAGCGAGCGCAGCTATAGCAGATGTTAGTTCGGTAATAAACGGTTTCAAATAATTCTCATTTGACTGTACTGTGAATTCGGCTGTGCCCCCAACCCGGGGCACGTTAAAAGGCTCTTTCTGAGTCTCAATATAAGCGGTTGTACCCCCAACCCGGGGTACCAAAGGTGTCTCCTTTTGGAGCTCGTTAAATTCGGCTGTGCCCCCAACCCGGGGCACGATAGGAGTCTCTTTCTGAGTCTCAATATAAGCGGTTGTACCCCCAACCCGGGGTACCAAAGGTGCCTCCTTTTGGAGTTCATTTAATTCGGCTGTGCCCCCATCCCGGGGCACGATGGGAACCTCTTTCTGAGGCTCATCTTCGTGGGTCTCCTTCTGGAGGTGTCCACTTACAAAACGTGGTTCTAAGCCGAGTCGTGTCGAGGGCGCATCTTCTTGTAACCACGAACGAACATATTCGGACCTTGAATGGGCATCATCATCATAATCAGTGTCTTCAGCTGACTCTTCAGCCCTGCGTAGTGCCACCTCAGCTAGTTGCAGTTTAATTTTTAGCATCTCCTCCTGAGCTTTCAATGCACGCTTGCGCGCCCTCGATTTACTATGTATAGTAGATCTGGATCTAATCGTCACGCATGGCTCACGGCTGAATGACTCAAAGGTACGTACTCCTTCTATGGGTTTCTGTTCAACTGGACGTAACGTACTGTCTGATCTATTCTCTTCCAGACACCACAACACGACACTTAACGCAGATTCACTAATTCTGTAGTTTACTGGTTAAAACTGGCTTATTTACTGGTGATAATACGGATATAAATCGCGCACACGTTACTGTATACTGTTTGACTATTTTGTCTTATAAGAACGGATATAAATACGCGGAACTGACTCTAATTACTGTTTTAAAACACTGATTCTAATTAGACAAGAAATTAGACGCACGGGAAAAGCAGGCTGTCATGCGATACGTCCGGCTGGAAGCTATCCACAAGTGGACAGCAACGCTTTAATCCGGCTCGCAATGAACCACATAAATGTGGCCAGCAGGCTCGTAATCCGGCAACGAAGGACCAATAAATGGTCCGCAACGTTTTTAATCCGGCTACGAAGGACCAATAAATGTGGCGAACAGGCCTCACGTGACGTTCTATCTGGTCATAAACGCAGATCCAAACGCCAGCGATCAGCTTACGTCCGCCTTAGGTACATTTAAAGGGACTGGCCGTCAGTATGCACACTCTTTCCCTGCCATGCAGCGGAGGTGTGGACTGTATCTTTCGAACGAGGTCAGGGAAAGTAGAATTACTCGTCCCTGTGCGTCTCTCTAAGCGGTACGGTTCCGAATTGGTTTGAACAGGAACACCAGTAAATAAGACACAGAATTCGGTTGAATAATATGACTTTAATAATGGCCCTACCATTCAGTGCAAAGTCTGAGAGTTAACTCGAAGACTATTGCTGGCGACTCGGCTAAGATGTCGCAATCGTTCAAAAGGTTGTGCCAGCTTAGGTACTCTCAGACTTTACCATGACGAGAGCCGTCAAAATAAGAACAAATTACACGGAAATTTACATTGATTTTTCATTATCTATTTTACAGTGTTTTACTTATATTTTACAAACTATGTACAAGAATTATAATATATAAATGCAACAAGATGGGTAGGGCGGTCACCCATCCCATGGTAAGGGTTTTTAATATGTATTTACTATTGTTTACTAATTACAGCAGTTTACAATCGAAATTATGAGTGGCTGGGCTCTATCATGCGACGTTATTGGTCGATTACACAAACATTATACATCGTACGGTATTAGATGGATTGTTATATGGTAGCCACTCACTGACTCTATATAATGAATAAACTTTATTTCACACAACAGCGCTTTTATGGCTGATTTTACTAAATTACGGTACAGTGATTTTACATAATAAAATTCTTATAACTATTAACAAAAAGGGTGCTGCGACCGTCTCGTGCGTACGGTGGCTATGTTAATTGAATGTCTAAAATAATCATTTTACTGTTTTGTCACAAATCACTTGTTTTACGATTCACTAATTTTCAATTTCATTTTTACGGATCACAAAAAATCACTTTCACTACACTGAGTGTCTGTCGCGAACACATAAGTTAATTAGGTCAGAACGTAAAGTAAAAGCAATTAATGTCAGAATAATCAAGTCAATTGGAAAAATGTCAAAATATTAAGAAGGTAGGTATGTCAAATGTTATATTTAGGGTCATTTTATACATTTTATTGATTAAAGTTTATTTTATGAAGAGCTACACTTTATCATTTAGGTACTCATTTACAGAGTAATACGCTTTGGTGCATAATAATTTGACAAGTTTAGTCCTAAATTCAGGAACATTCTTACAAATCTTCATGTCATCTGGTAACTTTTTATAAAGCTTAGGTGCCTTCACATAGACGCTTTTATGAAAAAAAGTAGTTTTTGATGACACCAAATGCAAATGCAGCGACGTTGACTTTCTACGTGCTTGAATAAGTGCATATTAGTCTTTACAAAAATGTTTACTTCAAGGATATAGAGAGATGGCAGGGTCAGAATATTGAGGCTTTGAAAATGCGGTTTGCAGGTATCGGTTCGATGCAACTTACAGATGGCTCGTATACATTTCTTTTGGGCTATGAATGCGTCGTTTATATTTGTGGCATTACCCCAAAAGAGTACACCATATCGCAAAGTAGAAGCGACATAGCCATGGTAGGCTGTTAAGAGAGCAGTTTTATTTGCAATTCTCCCCAACTTATACAAGGCATAAGAGAATTTATTGAGTTTCAAACAGACATTGTCTATATATTTTTTTTTTTTTTTTTTAACTCCCGATTGGTTTATTAGTAAATTTACAAATGTGGTTACAAATTTTATATCTATCTAAACTAAATAAAACTAAAATAAAATAAATAATTAAAAGAAACTTAAACCTAAAATGCATCGTGGAATTCCTCCGCATCGCATGCCTCCTGTGGTAACGTGCCCAGAAGACTGGCAGCATTGCCACGTTGTATGGCAATACTTATTCTCTGTGCTAAAAAGAAGCCAGCCTTCTGGTCACGAGAAGCGTCGATCATGCGTGTTGCAATCTCCCTGAAGAGACTGCGAGCACTCGGACCCCATGCCCCTAACGTTTCGACTCCAAACGGCACAAATTCATAATCTCCAATTAAGTTTGAGTATTTGCGCCGTTTGAGAGTCTCCGCAGAAGCAGCAGCAGCACCGGCACAGCCAGCCGTGCTGGCTATATGGGTAGGAGCAATGGTGTCGACGCATGTTGCGTCCCAAACCAGAGTCCTACCCATTTTCCATGGCATTAATGACATACCATCCGGTCTCTTGCCATCGTCGCGTGCCAAACCATTTGGTTCAAGTACAGCTGGCACACCGGCAGTGACAAGAGCACGTCGGATTATGTCATTGAGGCTGGCGTGCCGTGGTACTCGCCCAGCGCTCCTGCAGCACGATAAGCCATGGTGTCCGAACCTGTCGACGGCTTCTCCACAGCGACATCGATGCGGAGAAACACACGGGGCACCTAAACGAAGGCATGTTGCAATGCGGAAGGTAGTGTCATCTAACATAGTTCCTACGTTAGATGACGGAAGAGCTTGTAACCAAAGACCCGACTCCCACACTCCTACCGCCAGCAAACGGGCACGCTCCGCAGCATTAGAACATGTATTTATTAAATGTTGTCTTACTAAGCTGCAAAGCGGCGCGTCCCACTGTCGCTGAGAGAAAAGGTTTTTTGGGAAATCGGTGTTCGGGCAAGCAATTTTCCAAGCATTTACTGCATCAGTTTTACACAATACTTCAGAGTTAACCAGTGTAGGTGCAAGGATTTTCCTGGTTAATTCTTCCGTACTGTGGACCGAGGACAGGAACACTGGTAAGCTTATATCCGAAATTTTGCGAACACCGAGCCCACCCAAGCGAATCGGTAGAGACGCTTGTAGTGAAGCTCGGTCATTCAAGGCCACATTCAAGATTTTTTTCAGGGTGCTTTGTATAATTTTGTCCATTTTTTCTAAAAGTGTTAAATGATTGAAAAAATGGGAAGATCTGAGGGCATGGGTGAATTTTGGAACAAAAAGGCAATACCGAAGAATAGTAAAAGCAGAATGGATATTAATTTTGAGTAGGCGATCTGAAATATTACAAAAATTTTGAATTTTCTCCTCTATAAAGGAGTTATAGGCATCGTCTAAAATTGGGGACCCAAGGAGGCGTAGTGCATCTTTTTCAATAATTTTAATATTCGGTGCTAATGAATTAAATTTTGAAATTGTTGAAATTTTGTCCAAATCATCATTTAAAAAAAGTTCACATTTATTTGCATTGAGTTCTAAACCTATTAATTTAAATTCATTTTTAATAAAGGCCAAATCTTGTAAAACAGTATCTATATCTCCTCCTAAGGTCCCATCGTCTAGATACCATACATTGAATTTAGAATTTAACTGCCGAATAATAGGTTGAATAACTAAACTGAAGATTACCGGCCCGAGCGGGTCACCTTGTTGACATCCAACAGCAGATTCTAAAAGGTTGTCTTTATATAATAATTTGGATGGGTTTCTGTAACATTGCCAAAGAAAGTTATACATTTTGGGGATTTGTAATTTAGCTTGTGTCAACAAGGTGTCCCTGTTCACGGAGTTAAAAGCATTCTTTTTTTTTTTTTTTTTTTTTTTTTTTTTATATTTGTTCCGTCAATTAACTGCACCCCGCTGGATGGTGAGAAGCTAGGGTGAAGTCCAGAAGATATGGGCCACCATCCCAGATGCTGACGATCCCAAAATGGTAGCCCCTACCTTGACGGCCTCAAAAGATGCTTTTTCACGCCCCGCTTGAAGAACCCGGGATTGTAAGAAGAAGGAAACACGTGCGCGGGCAGAGCATTCCAGCTCTTTATCGTGCGACAAAGAAAGGAAGCACCGAACCGCTGAGTTCGGGACTGAATGGTTTCCACCGTGTGCGGATGGCATCGCAGTCCAGCACGTGTTGTTCTGGATCGAAATGGAGAAGGTGGGATCAGTTGAAAGAGCTCGTCAGAACACTCGCCGTGGTAGAGGCGGTAAAATACAGCCAGAGAGGCAATGTCTCTACGCAGCTGCAGAGGTTCCAGGCTGTTGGTAATCGCTGGACTCCCAATGATACGGATGGCACGCCGCTGCAATCTGTCGAGAGCGTCTAATAAGTACTTTGCGGAGCCGTCCCAGAGATGAGAGCAGTATTCCACGCAGGGGCGAATTTGTGTCTTGTACAAAAGACACCGCTGCTCAGGCGTGAAAAACCGTCTCACCCTGTTCAGAACTCCGAGTTTTCGTGAAGCTGTTTTGATGACGCTCTCGATGTAGTTTTTATTGTTCAGTTTGCAGCGAACGTCCATTCCGAGCATGTTAAGGTGGTCTTGCAGTGGTAGCGGTGTGTTCTGAAGAGTTGGGAGAGGAAGGAAGGAGGATACTTTGGCTGTGAACGCGGACGCTTGTGTTTTCTTGGCATTGAACTCGACCAAGTTCTCAGACCCCCATTGGGAAATGCGGGTCAGGACCTGGTCGAGCTCAGTGACAAGTTGTCGTCTGTTTTCTTCAATATCGGTCCGGTTGGCCGCAGGGTGTCCGTAGTATCCCCCATGCAGAGTGCTATCGTCTGCATAGCAATGAATGCTGCCAGTAGACAGCATGTCATTGATATGCAGAAGAAAGAGAGTGGGTGATAGGACGGACCCCTGAGGTACGCCAGCATTAACCTGCATGAACTCTGAAGCTCGGCCGTCACAGAGAACTCGGATGCTGCGCTCATGTAGGAAGCTGGTAACCCAATTGCACAATCGACCACGTCAACCTTGAGGATCACCTCGCTTTTCCCGGAGCCGAGTCCAAGGTAGGTTGACAAAGCATGTATGGCAGCCTCACAACCTCCCTTCGATCCAAAACCGATTTGCACTGGCTGGAATTTCATAGCCAACTCCTCTTTATAAAATTGACAGCAAATTTTGGCTGCCATACGTCGGTAGGTACATCCCACGGCAATGGGACGAATGCCACCATCTCCTTTGTGCAGGGCACACAAATTAGCCCCATACAAAATATCTATGATGCCATTGTCCACATTGCCGGAGAGCATTAAATTTATAAGCGCCGTTAGCTCCTTTAGAAGAGCCTCGCCAGGTTCCCCGGCGCTTGAACCCAAAAGATCTTTTAGATGTTGTGGTATCAAAGCGTCGAGGCCACCAGCAGAGCCATTTCGAAAGGAGATAACGGCTGCCAACACGTCCTTGGCTGTTACGCACAGGCAATCAGAATTGGCGTCAGGAGCCTCAGGAAAAGAAAGGTTATCCGCCGGCGCTGGATGCTTACTCCGCAGACCAGCAAGGGTTTCCGGAGAGCAAGGCGCCACTACATTGTTACTAAAAAGTAACCTCGATGCTCCACTTACATCACCATCCCTTAATTTGGATTCCACTAAATTAAAGATATTGCTTTTGCGAAAAACTGAGAATGTGGGGATTAAATTATCTAATGAGACATTGCAATTATTTTTGATTTGGGATGTTAGAGAATTCGAAGTTGTCCGTTTGTCTGTCCTAATATGTAAAATTTTGTAAGGAAAGGTGAGTAGTTGTTCCCAAGCCGTTTTAGAATTTTCTCGTACCACAAGACCAATACAATTGGATAAACTTTTTGCAACTATAGGTCTTGCGCCACGAGGAATTCTCTTTAAAATCGAAACAGAATTTTTCAAATGAGTCAATCTTTGCCAAAAGGGAATTTCAATATTATTTTCAGGAACTGAAGTAGTAACAGGCAAAGAGGGGTTTGGAAATACATGTCGGGGTTTGTGTAATTTCCCGACATGTATTTTCAAACCTCGCTCGCTCTTAAAAAAACGGGCTTGGGAACAGTGGGGGCATCGTACTAAATTTAATAACGATGTAGTAGGTTGACTTACCTCCGCATCCGCATCACTAAATTGCAACATATATATACAAAATGGATGTTAAATATACTTACACTTAGGTACCTAAACTACACTAAATATATATACATTTTTATAAAAATCACAAAACTGAATCAAAAAACGTCAGAAAACTGTTTGACACAACGAACACGAGGCGTTGCGTAGCACCGGGCCGACGGCGTCGCCCCCGACGCTATCCATAAACCAATCTTCAGGTATCTTCGTGTTTATAATATTAGTACGATATTTTACCAGGGCTGACAAATCTGACATCAGTACAAATCGTATCGCAGATTATGTAATTTGATGTTTTGGGGAGAGCTCTTTTATAATTATATCATCTGATACTCATCACATTAATGTACTCCGCATAATCTTGCAGTTGTGCAAATACGTTTTCGTTTTTATTAAATATTATCGCAGTTCGAAATAAATTTGCATGCGTTAGCCAGTCAACAATTGTAACAAGGCTTGTATTAATGTTATATTCAATGTCTTTATAATCACCAGTATTAAATATGACCGTGCTATCGTCAGCAAATAATGTCATTGGTTGGGGGATTATTTTAGGAAAATCGTTAATGTAGCATATAAAGAGCAGTGGCCCCAAAACTGATCCTTGCGGTACAGCGTATAATAATGATCTGGGGCTAGATGAGCAAACTACTTCACTTTTAGATTTAATGTTGATTTGACTTATTTGAGTGACTTGTGTTCTGTCTTGTAAGTACGATTTTATAATATCATGAGCGTTATCTCTAATTCCGTAGTCATATAGCTTACGCAGAAGTACGTCATGGTCCACATAATCAAATGCCCTCGTCATATCCATATACATAGCTACTACTGGCTTCCTACTATCTATATTTTGATGAATTTTGTCAAGAAAACTGTATATAGCCATGTTCACCGTTTTATGTTTTCTGAAACCCATTTGTTCATTGCAAAAAAGATTATGCGTCTCAAAAAAGTCATTGATACTGTTATATAAAATGTTTTCTATAATTTTAGAAAATACATATCAGTGCGACTGTCCGATAGTTGTTCACATCGGTTGTATCGCCTTTTTTGTGCAGTGGCTTAGCGATGGAAACTTTTAATGCTTTCGGAAAGACACCATGTTCAATACAGTTATTAAAAATGTGACATAGTACAGGCGCTATTATGGGTCCTACTAATTTTATCACACTGGTGCGAATGTCATCATAGCCTGTGCTGTGTGTGTTCTTTAGGTTGTTGACCATGGTTAATATGTCTTGTGGTATGATGGGTGGTATAAACAGGGAATTGTAAGATTTATTGCAATACAAATTACTAGTGCGTTTAGTGTACGTGTTACAGGTATTACTATTAGATTGGATCACATCTATAAAATGATCATTAAAGCATTGGGCTATCATTTCCGGGTCTGTTATGCACCTGTTTTCAATATTTATCAAATTAATGTTCTTATTTGGAATGCTCGATTTCATAGAATTGATGACTTTCCAAGTTGCCTGAGATTTATTTGTGCTAGTATTAATGAAGTAGCTATTTTGAGCTCTTTGTGTCAGCCTGTAGTTCCAGAGCAACGCTCGTCTCTTTCTACTGCATATTTTAATGCCCTTTGTGATCCATTTTGGTTTATTAATTGTTGATATTTTCTGTCTGACTAGCGGGAAACAAAGATCGTAAATCAACTTGAACAACTCAAAGAAAGAATCAAAACTATCATTAGGGTCATTAGACTCATAGACACATATGAGAAGCTTAAACTTTCAATATGCTTTTTAAAAAGATTCATATTTTCTTTACTATAGTCGCGTTTTTTTATATAATAGTACTTTAAAATACACGTTTGTTGAACCGGAAATTTCATTAAAACTGCTTTGTGATCTGAAACGCCTAACTCCAACACGTCAGATTTACAGCCACGTATGTTGTGGAGAAAATTATCTAGACAAGTCCCACTGCTAGGTCTTGTAATTTCCCTAATCTCCAACCTAAGATTAAACTCCCTTAAAACGCGCTCAAATTGAGTCGAATCCCTAGTTACTTGTAATATGTCAATATTAAAATCACCACATATTATCAATCTATGTCCATTCTTATAACTAAATAATCGTAATAAATACGTCAATTTATCAAAGAAAATATCTGTTTTGCATTTACCTGGAACCTTATAAACACATATTATGATCATTTTTTGTTCAGATAGTTCTAAGGCACAACATTCAAAAACACCGTAAATGTTTATGGTTTTTACTGACTCAATTTCTGTGAAGCCTATATGGCTGTGTACTAGTATACAAGACCCGCCATCCCTACTATTTCTCGTGCAGACTGTACCTAACGTATAATTTGGAATATTTAACAAGTTGACGTCACTCAGCAGCATATTATGCTCAGTAAAACATAAAATATGTACACAAGTCCCCTTCCGTGCAAGAGAATCCAACGTTCAGTTATTACGTCACTTTTAGATAAAAGACCATTTACGTTTTGGTGTAATATACACAGCTTATTATATACGAAAAAAATGATGGTGCCCATTTCTAGGCGTACCGGACATACTTGGTGAGTCACAGCTCAGAAAATCACTAACTGAAGTACTTACATTGTTTTCTAAGTTCGGAATATCAGAGTTCATGTTACAGTTGGTACATACCAGTACTTTAAATTCATGAATATATTTGCCACAATCATTAATATACGTTCATACTTAAAACACGTGTCTCAGTTATCTGCACTCACTGCCCTTCTGATTAAGGTTCCCAAACACCTTACAGTGGTGACCCCGAGAGAACATTAATAGTAGTTTGTGCATTAAATTTTTACGGGTTAAGTAGTACGGGAAAATTATTTAAAACTTACTCAGCCAGTAATTTTCGGCGCGACACCTACGCCGGCAGTCGATCGCGTAAAGGTCGAAAATGAAACGGCCTTATCCAGCATCACGGTATCGTCAAGGATACCTGAGTTTTGGACCGATCAGCCGTGACTGTGCAATTTGAGGCAGCCGCCGATAGCCAAAAGTTAAGTGACGTCGCCAAGCAAAATTAGGTGGTCACAAAACTTAACAAGACAGCTCTTGAGCAGGTGAGCGATCTGCTATTGTCACCGCCGGAGATTCAGAAGTATCAAGTGCTGAAGGATAGGCTTATGCAGGTTTTCGAAGAAAGTGAGACGCGGCAGTTTCAGAAACTGCTTAGCGAGATGGTACTAGGCAGCCAGAAGCCGTCTCAGCTACTTCGGCGCATGAGAGAGTTGGCACGGGGAAATACCGGACGCCACTCTGACAATTATGTGGAGCAGACATCTTCCCACTTCGGTGCAGGCAGCAGCCAAGGAGCTGGAAGGTCTAGCTGTCATAGCGGACAAAGTCATGGAGGCGACACGTCCACTAGAGATAGCAGCCGTGACACAGTGTAGTTCAAGACCGGAACCGGACTCTACAGATTTAGCTACTGCGCTGAAGAAACTCAGCATAGAGGTTGCAGAGCTAAAGAAATGGCAAAATCCGCGCCGGAGAAGCAATGACAGAGACCAGAACAGGTCACGGTCACGACAAAGGAGCGGGAGCCGTAAACGCAATGGTCCGGAGTGGCTATGTTTCTACCATTATAAGTTCAAAAACAAGGCTACCAAATACATCTCTCCGTGTAACTGGAAATGGAGAGTAAACCCGTGTCGGAAAACTAACGGAGGCGGAAGTCTGTAGTGGTCTGACAAACAACCGCCTATGTATTACGGATAAAAATAGTGGACTAAAATTTTTAATTGACACCGGTGCGAATGTTTCAGTGATTCCATTTACGAGGAAGTATGCGTCGCAAAATCTCGCGAATGAGTAATACAAGTTGTACGCTGCTAACGGGACGGAAATACGAACATTCGGTATGTGTAATTTAATTTTAGATATTAAAATGCGAAGAGCTTTTAAATGGTCATTTATTATCGCCGCTGTGAAACAACCTGTAATAGGAGCTGATTTCTTAAGCCATTATGGATTGTTAGTAGATTTAAGTGCGCGGACTTTAAGAGACCAAATCACTAATTTTAAGGTTATTGCATCTGTTGTTAAAAATGCTATTGTTACATGCGCGGGGTACAAATTAAATGCCGTTTACACAACAAAGAGGTTTATTCGCTCACCACAAACTAGACAACTAAATACTAGCACACACAGTACTCTTCAACAGTTCAAGTCGCTCAGTAATTCACAGTAGTCCACAGTCGTTGCTTAAGTCGCAGGTATAACTCTCTTGGTTCACTTCGGTAAGATGTGTTCGCTTTCGCTTTCGAAAATAAACTGACTCGTGTCGATAGCCGGGCGCCCTTTTATAGCTCTTAATAAAGAGGGTAGAATGTTCCGGAATCATCTAGAGATAAGGCACTAGGGTGTTCGAGAAGAGTAGGTATTTACTGGGGCGTTCGAGAAAATAAGTACCTACACAGTCGTGCCGACGATAGAGGTGAATGCCCTTGTTATCGCGATTTGTAGGTAAAGTAGCTATAGGTATTTAAAGGGCTTGTGATTTTGTAATGACTTTTCTGGATTTTTCTAAACGGATCGATAGAGTACTTCGACATTAACAATGCGTTTTAATTTCTAGAAGATTCGATCAGTAGTTTTCGAGATATCGATGATCATTGTAACACTATATTAGATTCGTCAGTTAAATCTATAAACTGTAGCAATGAGTGGCACAAGTTACTCGAAAATTATCGTGATATAACTAAGCCGATATCTTACAAGGAGATACCCAAATATTCTGTATGTCATTATATCGTAACTTCGGGTCCACCGATATATACGAAGGCCAGACCTTTACCTCCAGAACGATATAAAAAAGTTAAGGAGGAGATTCGAATCATGCACGAG
Source organism: Cybosia mesomella (assembly GCA_946251805.1). Taxonomy (NCBI): domain Eukaryota; kingdom Metazoa; phylum Arthropoda; class Insecta; order Lepidoptera; family Erebidae; genus Cybosia; species Cybosia mesomella. Next base: position 29,769,181 of record OX276406.1, read on the forward strand.
TTAGGAATTTGTCGTCCATCCAAGTCCCCTTGGGCAAGCCCGTTACACGTGGTACCCAAAAAGGACGGGGGAATCTGACTGTGCGGAGCTTGTAGACGTTTAAACGCGGTTACCAAACCGGACCGTTATCCGATTCTGCGATTACAGGATTTTAAATACGTGTTAGCCGGAAATAAGATGTTTTTTCTCGGTTAGATAGATCGAGAAGACTGCGATCATCACGCCAATAGGTTTGTGAGAATTTACACGAATGGGTTTTGGTTTGAGGTCAGCTGGACAATCATTCCAGAGGTTCATGGACACAGTAGTACTGCAAGGATTTTATTTTATTTAATTTCATAGATGACGTCATAATCAGCAGTGAAAATGAGACTCAACATAAAGAGCATCTGAAGGCAGTTTTCCAAAGGTTTAATGAATTTGGTATAACTATCAATTTGTCTACAAGCTACTGTAAATTTTCCGAAAGCAGAGAACGTGGAACAACTACGTCGATTCTTGGGTATGGCAAATTTTTACCGTTCACATATTCCAAACGCAGTAGATTATCAAGCCGAGTTAAATAATTACTTGCATAATTCTAAGAAACGCGATAAGACTCCTATACAGTTGACAGATAAGGCGAGCCAGGCATTCGAGAAGTGTAAGGAAAGCTTACAAAGCGCCGCTACACTTTCTTACCCTTTGCCAGACACTAATTGAGCCCTTATGACAGACGCCTCGAATACTAGCGTTGGCGCAGTCTTACAGCAGGAAGTTTTTTTTTTATATTTAGGACACGTCAATTTGACTTCACCTCGCCTGATGGTAAGCTGAAGGTAAAGTCTCAGGAAAGAGGGTCACCATTACATACACGTACCATGTTAACAATGGTGGCACTCAGCTTGAAGGTCTCATCAGAAGAGGATTGTCGTCGCAGCACCGCGTGACACCCAACGGTCCCTCTAGTGCGGCGACCACAATCCCCCTGCCCGGCTATGCACATGCTGACCCCTGAACGCAATCTAACCGAAATTGGATTACTATGGAGGGCTTTTCGCAATCGTGCACGGTGGTACCCACCCGGCCGAATTTTGTGACAAATTTGTGTCATCAAATTTCTACCATCAGTTGAAGCCGAAGGTAGTTGGCAACCACTTGGCTATTTTTCAAAAAAATTAAGTGATACAGAGAAAAATTATTCCACGTACGATCGCGAATTGTTAGCAGTATTTATGGCCGTCAAACATTTTAAATATTTAATAGGAAGTTGAGCATTATCTATTTTTACAGACTATAAACCATTAGAATTCGCATTTACGAAGTTAAATAGTGATAAAGAAAGTCCAAGGCGAATTCGTCAACTTTCTTACATCAGTGAATTTTGTACGAACATACGTCATATAAAAGGTAGCGATAACATCGAAACGATAAGCTGTCCCACGCTAGTCGAACATTTTCGTTGTATACCTTCAAGACGGTCATTATAGGTGTTTATTCAAGAATACTACGAACAAAACAGCAGTACAAAATTTTGATAGTTTTAATACCATTGAAATCGGCTGAGATTCTTAGAATAAAACCATCGTGCTTTCGTGGCCTTGCTGATAGTGTTGTTGATGTGTAAGTCAAAGAGAAGTTTGCTGTCCAAAGTAACTCCAAGATCTCTGACAGAATTAATTAACTAAGTGAGTATCTCCAAGTATGTAGATGGATTCAATAGGCTGTGGTTTACGCGTAAAAGTGCATGTGTAGCACTTGGACACATTTAAGTCAAGCTTGTTCACCACACAGTAATTTTGAAACCGGTCCAAATCCTCCTGCAGTGCGAGGGCATCTGCGAAAGTGTTAATCTGCTTCATGATTTTCATGTCGTCAGCGTACTTGGACAAGTAGTATCTTGGACCATTGAAAACAAGACGCTATGTCATTGATAAAGATGTTGAACAAGAGTGGTCCTAGAAGTGATCCCTGGGGCACACCCGAGGGAATGTGCCTTACTCTCGATGAGTATCCATTCCGCACTACAGTCTGGCACCTATTCTCTACGTAAGACGTAAACCATCTGAAGAGATTGCCCCGGATACCCATAGACGACACCTTGTCCATAAGTACGCTGTGATCTATTTTATCAAAACATTTGGAGTAGTCCGTGTATATAACAATCACTTGAGATCTCCGTGACATGGAATCCGATAGGAAATCGCTACATAGGATAAGGTTTGATGTAGTGGACCGAACCTTTAGGAAACCGTGCTGGTGTTCGCTGAAATTAAGTTTTAGAGCCGAGTACACCTGTTTATAAACAATTTTTTCCAAAATTTTAGCGAATACACACAGCTTAGGAATTGGCCTGTAATTTTCTACAACAGCTCTTGATCCTTCTTTTAAAATAGGTGTTATATACGCGGACTTCCGGATAGTAGGAACTACTCCAGTAGTAAGAGAGCGTTGGAATAGTATTGAGAGTGGTACAGCGAGACTTACTGCGCAATTAACAATAAAAGCAGAAGGTATTTTGTCTGGCCCTGAAGACTTGTTCAGGTCAACCTGCTTCAGCAATCTACAGACCTCCTCCCTATCCACCTCAATGGACCCAATATCCGAGCTACTACAACCAGGATCCTCGCAGGTGGGAAGCAGTGAGCTGCTAGTGCTTGGTTCCAAAAAGTTCGAGCAAAAAAAGTCACTAAACATGTTACATATAACATCGCCGTCACCAGAGGAACCCTGACCATACTGTATAACAGATGGATAGCAATTGGAGTGCTTTTTCGACTTTACATAAGCCCAGAAAGCCCGAGGATTACGATTTATGCCGGATTCTATCCTAGAAATGTAAGTCTCGAATAACTCGCTTTCTGAGTCTTTTACCTGTTGTCTCAGGATAACGAAAGAGTTGTAATCCGAAAGGTTCCCATATTTCTTGAATTTTGAATGATATTTCCCTTTTTCCCTTATCATCTTAATCAACGAAGAATTATACCAGATAGAATATTTCGAATTCACGGTTGCCGTTTTAGATGGTAAGTAATAATAATAATAATATATACGCTTCTTACTGCATACCGAATGCATCATCCGCGTTCATCTGTGATGAGGTTGTACATACCACGGAAATGCGGGGGGCGTGGCTTTTAAAATGCCAAATCCCTCCATAACCGTGAGGTGTGCAACCTCAGGGAATACTTCCTACACAATGAAGCTGATATGCATCGTGATGTAGTAAGGGTGGATAAAGGATTTACCCCGCTAGCTTTGGCTAAAGAGAACTGGCGCAAACCTGTGGTATTAAGTATTAATGACCGCATGGATGTATGGAAGAGCAAGGAGTTGCATGGACGTTTCTATCGGGCTCTTCATGGGTCTGATATAGACTTACCAGCATCTGTGTCTTGGCTACGCTTCGGTGACCTATTTGGGGAAACCGAAGGTTTTGTTTTTGCAATTATGGACGAAGTTGTGATGACGAATAACTATCGGAAGTATATTCTAAGGGATGGTACGGTTGACATATGTCGGGCCTGCCACCGTCCCGGAGAATCCCTTAAACATATAATCTCTGGTTGTTCTCGTCTTGCCAACGGCGAGTATTTGCATAGACATAACCAAGTAGCCAGGATTGTTCATCAACAGCTTGCTCTAAAGTACAACCTTGTGGAATCAGAGGTACCGTACTATAGTCGTCCGTACCGTACTGCGTCGGGCACATACCTATATATGTGCCCGACGCAGTTCTCGAAAATGGGCATATCACGTTGTACTGGGATCGATCTATCATCACTGACAGGACTATTGTAGCTAATAAACCTGATATAGTGTTGATAGATCGATCAGAGCGCCGCGCAATAATTATCGATATCACCATTCCACATGACGAGAATCTTGTGAAAGCCGAAAAAGAAAAACAAATAAAATATTTGGATTTGGCTCACGAGGTTGTCGACATGTGGAGTGTGGATTCGGCAATTATTGTTCCGATAGTTGTATCGGTTCACGGACTGATTGCCAAGAGCCTCGAACAACATCTGCAGAGGCTCGCGTTAGGTTAGGTTAGGTTAGGTTAGGTTAGGTTTTTTTTTTTTTTTTTTTTTAATTTTTTTCACCTACACCTCGGCATTATGCGGAGCCAGTTTTCGCTCAATAATTAAACAACTAATCTATCCTATGCTATCATCTTTCATTCCAGTTCTCTTTGTCACTCCAGTTCTATCTTTTATTCCTCTCGCACTTTCATACTACCTTCCATTCTCTGAGGGGAGTGAGGGCATACGGGAATTCGTGTACCTAGGCTTGTCTACCCAGCTATTTTCTTTTCTTTATTTCTTTATTTCCAGTATTAATATTTTTACAATTCTCTTAAACTATTATATTCTGTTACAGATTTTACGTATGCTTTTTTATATTTTACATCTTTACTTAAATTCTATCTTATTCTATTACATTTGCGTTAAATTGGCAGGTATACATATTTACTTTTTACATTATTATGTTTATAATCTCTTTGATGAGAGGAACTTAAAACTTAACTAAATACAATTCTATTATGCTATGCTAAACATCACTATGCACAGATAGTGTGCTAGTATAAACCTTTACGTCTTGTTTCTTCCATTAGTTATTCTGACTACTTTTTCGGCAAATTTTAGTGTTAGTTCAGTGTGTTCCCTGATTAACCTCGAAATGGTCTGCATGTCCACTTTCGTACCCGTGGCCATTTCGAGATCAAGTCGGTCTGACGCATGAATTGGACAGTCGAAGAGCAGGTGGGCCACCGTTTCTGGAACTCCCGGTTCACAGGCGCACGATGGGTCCCCCTTACACTTGAAGCGATTCAAGTATTCGGAGAACCCACCGTGCCCCGTGAACAATTGGGTAGTTGGGCCCTTGATGGTGAGTTTCCTGACAGTCTTGTACGCCTCCACGGCACAGGGGAAAAACATCTTTGTCGTAGATGCTGTTGCACCCTCCCTGTAACGCCTGTTCCACTCGTCGAGGGAGCCCTTACGCAGGACTCCCTTGACGAATGAAACAGGGCACAGGTCATAATCGGGAGCCTTTTTCAGTTTTAAGGCGGCCTCCCTAGCGAGCCAATCCGCCCTCTCATTCCCCTCCAGGCCTACATGGGCTTTAATCCAGTAGAGGGAGACGCTCTTGCCCTGCTGCTTGCAGCGACCAAGAGCGTCCCTAGCCTCTACCGAGAGTGGGTGGAAAGAGTGCGGATTGACTACGCTAAGGAGCGCCGCCCTGCTGTCGCTGAAGATACCCGACGCGGCTGCGCTGTGCTGCTCTACCTCACACGCCGCTTTGCGCAGAGCCAGGAGCTCCGCCTGGTAGACGGTACAGTAACTCGGGAGAGCAAACTTGCGGGCCTTGGTCTCCGACTGTCTATCCCATATAGAGATAGCAGCGCCGACCCGGCCCTCAATTTTGCTCCCGTCGGTAAAGATTCTAAGATCGAGTGATTGTACACTCATTGTACTGATTGTATTGTTCCTCGTCTACCAGGCTGCCAAACTCCAGGCGCGTGCGCTCCGCGGGGTGCGGGGCTGCCGAGATGGGGGCCCGCCGTTCAATCTCCCTGCCGACTAACCATGACTGGGGTACTCCTCTCTTGGCCTCGTAAAGCGAGACCACCTCCCGAACTCGAAGGTCCAGAGGGAGTATACCAGCCAAGAGCAGTGCCGAGTGCAGGGAGACCGTCCGGTAGCCCTTTGTTAGTTTTTGGGCAAACACCCGCTGGACCGCGTCGAGTTGCCTCCGGACGCAGACCTTTTTGGCCGCTCCCCCCCAAGCGCATGCCCCGTACAGAATGACGGGCTCTATGACCGCCGTATAGATGATCCGGATCACCTCGGGGTTGAGCCCCCAGTTGATCCGGGCCGTCCGTGCCAATCTCTTATATATTGCAACTGCTTTTTGGCATACGTTCCTTACATGCGTATTAAAAGTAAGGTGCCTGTCGATTGTTAATCCTAATATTTTTACCTCGTTGGACAGGCCGATGTCCACCCCGCCCATGGTCAGACGTGGGTTGTCATATTTCAGTTTTTTAGTCAACACCATTGCGTTCGTTTTGTGCGGTGCGAATTTTAACTTGTTTTTGACGCCCCACGCCCGAACACGCTCGAGGGAGGCATTGGCCTGCCTTTCGATCTCCAAAGCAGTGTCCCCGTCGAAGATGAGGACTACGTCATCCGCGAAGGCCTGCACGTAGTCCCCACCCTCTTCCAACAGTTTAAGTAATGGGTCTAATAGCAAGTTCCACAGTAAGGGCCCTGTTATTGAACCTTGGACGCACCCCTTTTGTGTTCCCCTGAGGTTCTCCGCACCTGCGTACCTCACTCGCACTGTTCTCTCGCTGAGGTAGCTGCTGACGACCCGTCTCAAGTTTGCTGGGCACTTTTCCTCAGCCAGTCGTGCGATTATCGCGGGCCACCAGGCGCTATCGAAGGCACCCTCTATATCCAAGGACACCAACGTGACAATCCTCCGCTCACTGAGTCTGCCACGTATGTATCCCAGCAGGTTATAGAGGGCGTCTTCGGTGCTTCTCCTTGGCATGAAGCCGTACTGGCGAGTACTAATTCGCGGCAATAGATGAAACTTGAGTCGGGCCGCCAGCATCTTTTCGTACAGCTTCCCAAGGACAGGCAACAGCCCAATCGGTCTGTACGACTTGGGAGAGCTGTACGAATCCTTACCTGGTTTCCTTAGAGCAACAACCGTCGCCTCTTTCCACGGTTTGGGGAAGTACTCAAGTGCCAGGCACTTATTAAGCAGCTCTAAGAACAGTGCGGGTGCGCAGTTAACGGCGTGAGAACAAATATCGGCTGTGAAGCCATCGGCTCCAGGGGCCTTCTTAGGGTTAAATGAGGCTAACGCGTCGTAAAGCTCACTGATAGTGAATGGCGGGTCGTGAACTTCACCTTCACTCACGTCATTAACAGCCTTGGCTAATGCGCGAGTCATTTTGTGGTCAGCGGTGTCCTCCTCGCCTCGATCCTCCGGATAGAAGACCGAGGCCAGGAGGCCCGCGGATCCGTGTGCGTCCAATATTACTCCATTGTGTGACAATGGTGGATCTTCCTCCCTTACTGTGGTTCTCCCTATGACCCTATATACTCCCTCCCAAACCCCCTCTCTATCCTGCTTTGTGCAGAACTCCTTCCATGACGCAGTTTGTGCTAATTTTACCTCCGTTTCATACTTGTCCTTCCGCTCCAGGTACTGCATTATCACCCTCTGCCTCCGGATTGGGGCTGCATTTCTGATTCGGCGCCTGAAGGTACTGACCTCCTTCTTCATCCGGGCCAGCTTCTCCGACCACCACGGCATAGTGAGTGTCTCCTTATTCTGCTTTTTGGGGATTGTATCCTCGCAGGTTGTTGTTAAGCATTTGTTGTATGTTGCCAGTTTTTCCTCAATCTCTAGTTTGGATTTGATGTTTTTAATGGCATCAACAACCAGGTTGTTCTCCGCCAAAAAGCTGGTCATTTTCTCATGAAAATGGCTCCAGTTTGCCTTTTTGGTGTTGAACAACCTGGTTGTCCTGCTGATGCTAGAGCCTTTTGACTTGGCCAATTTTAAATGGAACACTATGCCGATGTGGTCGGAGCTAGCTGCCAGGTCTTCGTCAGTCCTCCAGCCGTCGACCAGACTCAACAGATCATCCGAACAAGCAGTGATGTCGACGAAACTGCAGTACCTTTTGCCCCCCCTGACAGTATCGAAGGTGGGCACCTTTCCATCGTTGAGGATGTGCTGTTTCATCTCAATGAGAGTACCCAACAGATCTTCCCCCCTCTCATCCTCAACGTGGCTTCCCCACCAAGCGCTTTTCGCATTGGGTTAGGTTAGGTTTTTTTTTTTTTTTTTTTTTTTTTACGTGAGGAATGCTATTAGGCATGCTACCTCCGATATGGGGGGTATCTGGAGGCCGTATGTGGGACTCACCTCTTCGGGGCATACCCACTAAACCTCACGATGTCCACTTCATCGCCTTCAGGTCAGATCACAGGATAGGCAGGCGTTTGCTCACTGCGATCCGGCCGGCGTTGCCCAGCGAGCGGGCTCGACTCCCAGGGGTTGGGCCAGTGCCCTTCCCCTGTAACGTCACATGTTAGCGCCCCCTGAACACTAGGGGCGCCACATCGCGGGGCCATTATTAGGTCGGTGGATCCCCCGATCCTCCTTCCAAGGCCAGGCGGCTGGCGTACTGCATACGCCGCCGCCCCGACGCTGTGGGCCGACGAGGAGGAAGCGTCAAACCGCTACGCTCCCTCTCTCTGAGCGTCTCTCGTTTTGCCGTCATGACTGTCTCAGCGAATGAGACGACGGCGGCCCAGCCCTCTTCGCTGTCGACCATGGCGCGAACCACGGCCGGCAGCGAGAGGTCTTGTCCTATCTTACCTACTAGAGCCGAACGCTCCCCGCTCCAAGCCGTGCACACGACGCGCGTATGCTCCGCCGTGTCCACAGCCCCACCGCTACAGTGGCGACACGTAGGCTCCGGCTCGATGCCGACCACCTCCCACAAGTACTTCCCGAAGCAGCCGTGCCCCGTTAAGAGTTGTGTAAGGTGGAACGTTAGAGTCCCGTGCCGCCTTTCGACGTAGGGCCGCAGAATGGGTTGGATGGCCGAAACCAGTTCCTTCCCCACCGCGGACCCCTCTAGTCGGGTCGACCACCTTTCGAAGAGAACGTCGCGAGCTTGCGCTCTCCAAGTTCCGATCTCCTCCATGGTTGGCCAACCCCCGCCCCTGCGTACCAGAGTACTTCGCCGGTAAACCTGCGACAGTACCCCCGCCTCGAGATCCCACGGTAGACTGGCTGCGATTGCGCAAGCCGCCTCGTACGACACCGTACAGTACGCCCGAGCCGCTCTTTGCGCTATGGCTCGCTGCGGGCGCCGCAGCAAGACCATATTCTGAGCGCTCAGAGCATCTGCCCATATCGGCGCACCGTACAGTGCTTTCGAACGCAACACTCCGTCGTACAGGCGACGGCACGCACTACCCGGTCCCCCTTTGTTGGGGAGGAGCCTTGCGAGCATTCCGGCGTAGGCTAAAAGTTTCGGAGCCAGTTGCCGAAAGTGCTCCACAAACCCCCACCGACTGTCGAGAACGAGTCCTAAATACTTCATCCTCGACCCGACAGCGATGGAGGTGCCCCCTACCACGATTTTTGCGCCTACAGGTGGAGGTCTCCGAGGCCCGTGGAAAAACAGAGCCTCAGATTTTTCGAGAGCCACCCGGAGCCCTAACGCCTTGATGCGGCGCACTACTTGCGCCACACCAGCCGTGGCCAGCACCGCCGCATCGCGAAAATTGGGGGCCCGCGCGGTGACCAGGGTATCGTCGGCATAACAAAGTATACCAACTCCCCGGAGATTTGCACCGCGCAGGACCCAGTCGAATCCGATGTTCCACAGGAGAGGCCCGAGGACCGACCCCTGTGGAACACCGCATGACATCTCTCGCCGGACGAGCCGATCGCGCGACGGATACGCGATCGCGCGCCCGACGAAGTAGTCCCCGAGCACTTGCCTAAGGTACTCGGGAACCTTGTGGTACCTAAGTGCCTCCGCGACAGTCGCCCAAGGAAGCGTGTTAAACGCATTCGCGATATCCAGCGAGACCGCAAGGACCACTTCTCCCTGGTCGACTGCCTCCCCCACGCGTTCCCGCAAGTGCGAAATGGCATCTAGGGTTGACCTCCCGCGGCGAAAACCAAATTGACCGTCGTGCAAGTCTGGTCCTACCCCCTCCAGGTGCTTGACGAGACGAGCACTGATCACCCGCTCGAACAGCTTGCTCATCTCGCCAAGCAGTACTATCGGGCGGTAGGCCGACGGTGACTCTTTTGGGCGGCTGTTCTTACCGAGAAGAACGAGCTTCCCGATCTTCCAAGTACGCGGGAATCTCCCCCCCGTCAGACATTCCGTCATGAGGGATCGCGTATCCTCCCCGATAATCGGCATCACCGAGGTGATCAGCCGTCCAGGTACTCCGTCCGGGCCTGGGGCGCCGTTCTTCGCCTTGAGTCGCAGAACGGCCACCTCCAGTTCCTCCTCGGACACGGGAGGAATGACCTCCGCCGCTGTTGGCTCCTGGTTACGTGACGACATGGTCGGAGGGACCCATTCGTCTGCCGCCGGAAATAGGGTGCTGACCACTTGTCCTACGAACGAGGGCTCCAGAGACCTGGTGAGTGGGGGCGCCCACGGTCGGAGCTTGTGGCTCATGACCTTGTATGGCCGCCCCCATGGATCTCTGTCGAGTGTCTCAAGCCACTCCCTCCAGGCCTCCTCCTTAGCCGACTTGATCGCTGCGCTGTAGACCGCACGGGCGGCCTGCCACGCAGCGCGAAGCTCCGCTTCCAAGACCAGGTCCCTAACCCGTCTTCCCCGGGCACGAGTGTACCGGCGTTGCGATGCCCAGCTCGCTTGCCGAAGCTCAGCGAGGTGCGGGCGCCACCAGTACACCTGTCTCCGAGGAGGAACCGGCCTTGCCCTACTCATAGCCGCGTCACAGACGCGAGTCAGCGAATCCTGGAGCTGCTCCGATTTTGCGTCCACGTCCAGATGGGTAGTGCCGGCACCAGCCCACCGTTCCACGATGGCCGCCTCGATAGCCAGCTCCCGATCCAGCGTGGCTACTCGCCAGCGCGGATTTTCACCGCTAAGGGGACGATTACTTGACCATGCAGCCGTCGCGGGCGAGGAGGAAATGTCGAACCGAATATATCGGTGATCGGACAAGTTCTCCTCTCCCTCGAAGACTCTCCAGTTGCGCGCCCTGCGTGCCAGCGCGGGGCTGGCGAACGTCAGGTCAATAATCGATGTGCCTCCTTGGGGCCCTACGAACGTGTTCACCGTCCCCCTGTTGAGGAGCACCACGCCAGTAGACACCGCCCACTCTTCCAACGCTTCTCCTCTATCGTCGGTGTCCGGTGATCCCCAAGCACGCGAGTGCGCGTTGAAGTCTCCGGCAATCACGACATGAGCAGGGTGCACCCCTTCCACCATACCCCCGATTTCTAAGAGCAGTTGCTCGAAGTCGGCGAGGGTTTTGCTGGGAGGGCAGTACACCCCGATCACTGCGATGCCGCCTAAAGTGACCGTCACACATCCCCGGCCCCTCAAGACCTTCTCGAAGGGAGCGGAGCCGGGGACGTGCAGTTGCGTAACGATCGCAACTGAGCCGTCGAGGTCACTCGCCCAGTCGTCGCGGGGGCGAACGTAGTACGGATCGGAGATCACCGTAACCGACGCCTGCCACTGCGCCATGCACTGGAACAAATTGTCCTGAGCTCCGACGCAGTGGTTGATGTTCGCCTGCAGGAAGGAGATAGTCGCCATTTATGAGTGGGCCGTATCCATCGCCTCCTCGGTCTGCGAAAGATCGACAGACTGCGAGGGCGCCACGGGGCCACCCTTCGCCGCCTGCTGTCCCTGGGGTCGCTTGCCCCGCTTCTGGTCACCCGCTGCGCAGTCTTTGCTGCCCAGCCGGTGACCAGACGCCTTGCCCCCTGCCGCGCATATCGGACAGTGGGGTTCGGCAGTGCACGCTGCGGCCGCATGGCCGGGCTTGCCGCAGTTGAAGCAAAGCCCGCTGCGGTCAATGCCCACAGTGCACTTCACTCCGATGTGGCCCGGTTCCAGACAGCGGAAACACCGCTGCTGTCTGGGCTCTAAGAGTGTAGGTCGGACGACCGACCACCCGACCAAGATTCGGCGACCATCGGTCACCCTTTGGGCTGCGGCGGTAGGGCACTTAAGCCAGACCGATCCCAGCCTACCAGTTGGGCGATTAATCTCGCCAACCTTCACGGCCTCTACGGCACACCCACCCTCGGCTGCGATGGCCGATGCAATTTTCTCCTTAGTGGCCGCATCATCCAGGCCGGAGATGCGCAGTTCTGCACATTTCTCCGGTCGGGATACGCGGACCACGTCGCCCAAAACTTTTTTGAGCTCGGTGGCTAGCCCGTTCGCCTTTTCGGCGTTACCGGCGCCAGCCACCTCGAGGATCCGTGCCCCCGTCGCCGCCTTGCGGAAGCGGACACCATCGATCCCTAGGCCTTTGAGATCGATGGATTTTTCCGCCTCCGCAAGGACGGCCGCATATGTTGCGCCCTGCTCCGCCGCGCCTGGCTGCAGGGTGATGACCACTGCTGCTGTACGCGGGGGTCGGAGTTTAGGGCTCGCCTTTTTTGGGGCCACAGCCGGAGCGGGTTTCGCTGCCGGTTTAGTCGGGCCCCGCTTCGCCACCACAGTCCATCCCTCGTCCATCGACGAGGGGGGAGGTGGCAGCGGACGAGGTTGTTGAGCGGCAGCTGCCTGTTTGGCAGCAGCACTCTTCCTCGTCTTCTTCTTTTTTTTATTGCCTGGGGCAGTCTCCGAGGTTGAAGGCAACCTCGAAGGTTGTGCCTGCTCAGGCACGGACGCCGCGGGTTTGGCCACCTTAGGTGGCGCCTGCTTAGGCGTAGACGCCTCAGGTGTGGCCACCACAGGTGTCGCCCCGCGTGCGGCCTTGGCCTTGGCCTTAGCCTTGGCCTTAGACGCGGGGGTTGCGGTGGGCGCAGACGCGGGGAGCGCTGGCTCTTCTACGCCTATGGCAGAAGAGGATGCGGAGGCAGCAGCGGCGGCATTCCGTATGTCCGCCAGAAGCGGAGGACGGAGCCGTTTTTCGGGTAACAGGCGGTCCTGTATCCCCTCGAGCCGCGCGTCGACCATGAACGCGATCTCGTCGCGACTCATAGTGAGGGGAGCCGAGTCCGCCCGCTCCCTCAAAACTCCTATTTCGGCACGGAGGGTGACCAGCTCGGCCTGAAGCCTGGCCACCTCGTCCGACTCTGTGCGAGACCTCAACTCGCGGGCGTACTCCAGGATGGAGCTTGCCGCGAGATTGAGGTCCCGCACATATTGACCCTTCAGACGTGACGACTTTTTCGCCACCGTCTGAACGGTCCCTACAGCTGCCTCTATGGCCTGTGTCAACTCCTCAGCCCGTAGGTGAGCAGATGACACGGTCGCCAGTTGTTGCGGTTTGCTCGGTTTTAGAAGGAATGACTCCTTCTGCTGCCGCAGCTCCTCCGCCAGTTCCTCCTCTGCCCGAAGTTGGAGCTCTCGCTCCTTGGCCAGGTTGAGCTCGGCCTTGGCTTTCGCCAGGCCGACATACTGGCCTGTGGTCGGGGGTCGACCACGCAGTTTCTTGCCACCGACCTCAGCGGCATCCACTCGGTCTCCCGACTCGGAGCAGTCCCCGTCCGACGCAGAGTTTGCGCGTTTCCGCCAAAGTCTGCCCGGGGAGGACGGCCGCGAGTCGACAGACACCACCGTGCCGACGCTGGTGTCGGTGGAAGACTCCGACAGAGTTTGCGTCCTAGAGCCTAGACGAGGCAGTAGGACGCGCGCCTCCTTGCAAACCCCTGGGAGGGAGGATTGAGACCTTTCGGTCCCTCTCCCCGACCCCTCAGGGTTAAAAGCCCCCAGGAGGGGAGATCGGGGCCTTTCGGCCCCTTTCCCCGCCCCCTTAGGGTCACGCGCACCTCGGAGAGGAGAGCGGGACCTCTCAGTCCCACTCCCCGCCCCCTGAGGGCCAGAACACTCGTCAGACATCGTTTCCGATGTCAGACGACGTCTAACCGTATTGGCGCTGAGAAGCACCGTTTTGTTGGTACTGAAAAGTACCGCAAGCTCAGAAGTAACTGATCGCTCTAAATGCCCCTCAAGTATCGAGCCAGAGATTCGGTCACCCGCCTGCCACTCCGTTACGGTGGTCAGGTCGGGGTCCAGGGCCGGACGACAAGGACGTACTCAAAGCTCACTTACGGGGGCCCGCCCCGGGTTAGGTTAGGTTAGGTTAGGTTAGGTTAGGTTAGGTTGGGGTGGGGTGCGACGGAACACCTCCCCGCGGTGCACCCTGGGCAACGTGGGCGATGACGCATCATTGATTGCTCCTCTGGAGTAGCTGGCGTCAACGTCGACGGCTAACGTTCCAGCCCTTTTCAGGGCTAGCTGACCCCATTGCACGAGGGGGTCGTGGTATGGCGGGCCTGCAAGGCCCGCGTGGGATCCGAACGGATCCAGGGACGGGTCGGCCCTCTGCTCGCGCAGGGGCTGACAGGCATTCGTGCCGCCGTCGGTGATGGGAGAGGTGGCTGCCCTCCCGCGTCGCGTAATCTCCGGGTGATCGTCAAGGACCTGCATGCTAGCCACATGCGGGAAGATGTGATCTCGGAGGACGCGGGGCTTGCCTTCATTGGCCGGCCCGCGACAAGGAAAAGTCTGTAACACCCGACAGCGAAGTCGTAAAAACCTGTGGACACCTGGGGACCTCCACAGTATGTACCCCGCTTCCCGGAATGAGCGTCACCCGGGAAGTGTAATCCTTTCGGCTCATACTCGTGGGACTCTTATGGATTCATTTAATAACAAAACCCAAAACAAAACTGACGAAAAGCAGGAGAAGGACGAATGCTTGTTCACAAGCAAGGAAGGAGGAGATGTTGCCGATCGTGGTAGCATAGAACTTTCGGGGATGACACCAACCCCTGGGAGTAGCGAAGTGGAGGTACCGGCCAACATGCAGCCGAAGGTCGTATTACGACGGTCTTCTCGCGTCCGCCCTATCTCGGTCTCCGAGGTTGATATGGCCGACGCGGATGTGGAATCGTTGAGCGCCGCGTCATCAACGAGGGGTTCGACGACAACGTTGAACTCCAAGTTCTGGCAGTCGCAGAAACGCAACCGCTCCGTGGAGTCGATGGAGGGGTCGAACGACCCCATTGAACAACCACCTCCCCCGAAGGTTTCCACCGCGGGAAGGGGCCGTGCTACGGTGGACATCACGGAGCCGAGAGTCGGCCTCTCCCGCAAGGCGGAGCTGGCGCGCAAGCGCCGCGAAGAGGAGCAGCTCGCTATTGAACGAGCAGAGCAGCTCGCTGCAGAAATCCTGCCCGGTTCGGACGGGAATCCTCACTCTGCAGCAGAGCTACTGAAAAGGGCACAAGGCAGTGTAGCCATTATTATGGAGTTGGCTACCAAGTCGGCCAACCTGAAGGGCACCAGCCAGAAGTTGCTCAAGACGGCGGCTACTGCACTGTTGGAGCACGTGGAAGTGCTAACAGAACGCACTGCCACCGATGAGAACCGTCGGCTCTTAGTGGCAATTAAGCGCCGAGACGCGGAGATCTTGACGCTACAAGAAGAGATGCGTCAGATGCAGGCCGAAATGCGCCGCATGACGCAGGCCGCATCTGTGCCGGTGGCAACGCCGGCAGCGCCTGCCACTTCTATAACAACTGAAGTGGCCCCCATAGCCTCCTCAGCACCTCCCTCAGTCCTATCACAGGACCTCATGAGGGAGATAATGTTGAGCGTAGGCACAATGGTAGAGGCAAGGCTTGGAGCGGTAGAGGCCAGGTTGCCTCCCGAACCGCGTCTCCTCACCACCGCGGCGATGAGACGGGCACAGGCAGCGGCGGCGAAGCCTTCAGTCGCTGTCACAGCTGCACGTCCGCCACAAGGCCAAGCTGGTCGACCCTCGGGTCCCGCAGTAACTGCTCCAAGGGAGAATTTCCCACCGTTGCGACCGGTGCAGACGGCATCGCGGGCTCCCGCCAGAGCTCGACGCGCCGCCCCTCCTACGGCACCCACGCCATGGCCTTCCGCCCCCGTTCCTGTCCCCTCGACTTCCGCACAACCGGACAGCGAGGGCTGGCAAACGGTGGAGCGGAAGAAAAGGAGGAAAAAGAAGAAGAAGAAGTCTGCGGCGGAGACGGCCGCAGCCCCACAGTCCAGTGGCAAAAAGAAGCCGAGGAAGTTAATACCTCCCAAATCCGCCGCCGTGGTGATCACGGTGGCGCCAGAGGCGACGGAGCGCGGTCTTGACTACCGTCAAGTCCTTCTACAAGCCCGACAAGGTATCGACGTCGCCGATCTCGGCGGCGTCGGTGCCCGAACACGCCTCGCCCGTACGGGAGCTCGGATACTCGAGTTCCCCGGGGCGGAGGGAGGCAAGAGGGCTGACGTAGTGGCTGAAAAGCTTCGGGGCCTATTCAGCGGGGTGGAGGGCGTTAAGATCGCCAGACCCACCAAATGCGCCGAGGTGCGCATTTCGGGTCTGGCAGACTTTACAGAGCCTGAGGATGTCCGGGAGGCAATAGCTTTTGCTACCAAATGCAGCCCGGAGCA
The DNA here is from genome assembly GCA_946251805.1 of Cybosia mesomella. Classification (NCBI taxonomy): domain Eukaryota; kingdom Metazoa; phylum Arthropoda; class Insecta; order Lepidoptera; family Erebidae; genus Cybosia; species Cybosia mesomella. Next base: position 29,785,361 of record OX276406.1, read on the forward strand.
TGTTAGGGTTGGCCCCATCCGCCCCGGTCCTGGTGGCGTTGGTGCGATTTGGGCGAGCTGTCCGGTAGCGTCGGTAAAGATCTTAGCCGACGCCGGAAGACTCCTCGTGGGCTGGATCTCAGCCAGGGTTACTGTCCTGGAGAGCCGGCCCATGAGGTGTTTTAAATGCATGGCACCTGGGCACGCTCGCCTGAAGTGCACCAGCTGTTTTGACTGCAGTGGGCTGTGCTTCCGCTGCGGTCAACCCGGGCACAAGATGGCGGCCTGTTCCGCCGCCCCCCACTGCCCGGCATGTGCCGCGGGCAAACTGCCCGCCAATCACATGCTGGGCCGTGAGGGTTGCAAGCCACCCCGCGCTGCCTCGGCTTCCGAGCCACAGCTGGGCGCTGGCCGGTCGACTCAGGCCGTTCCCAGCGATGTAGTATCGCCGTCGCCGTCGCCGCCGACACGCATGGAGGAGGATGTAGTAGCCACCGCCCAATAATGGACCGTGACTGCAACATCCTCCAGGTGAACCTGAACCACTGTCGCCGTGCGCAGGACCTCCTCCTGCAAAACATGGCGCAGTGGTCCATAGGCCTTGCCGTAGCCGCGGATCCGTACATCATCCCGAACCGCCCGAATTGGGTCGGTTCGTACTCGGTGGACGGAAACGTGGCAATCGTCGCCTCCACGGCGCTTCAGCTCCCCCCCTTGTCACCAAGAGACAAGGGTCCGGGATTTGTTGCTGCCGCATGGGGGGGTATTACCGTTTACGGTGTTTACTTCTCCCCCAACCGGAGGCTGAGCGATTTCGAGGACTTCATCTTTAGACTGGAGTCCTCGATGCGGCAGGTGACCTCGGGTCACGTGCTGGTAATGGGGGACTTCAACGCCTGGTCTGGGGCGTGGGGGTCCTCCAGGACCAGCGGCCGCGGCGACGTCGTGTTGGAGTGGGCGGACTCGGTGGGCCTCTGTCTCCTTAACAGGGGCACCACCTATACGTGTGTCAAGTCGTGGGGGGGGTCGATAGTGGACCTTTCGTTCGCTACCCCCACGCTTGCCACACGGGTAAGGAACTGGCGTGTCCTGAACGACGAGACGACCAACTCGGACCATCAATACATCCGTTTTGAGCTCTCTCGGTCGCAGGACGCCAGTAGGGTTCACAGGGTTGGCAGCACCTCACCTTTTAAGCGGTGGGCTTTGGGTAGTCTCGATAGGGACCAATTAGCGGAGGCAGCCATCGTGCAAGCGTGGCTGTCTCTGCCACCTCCGTCTGAGGGGGTGGACGTCGGTGCAGGCCGCTTTCGCGACTCGCTAACTGCTGTTTGCGACGCGGCCATGCACCGGGTCGGACGTAGGCCTCCAAAGACGGAGGTCTACTGGTGGTCCCAAGAGCTGGCGTCCCTTCGCGCGGCCTCCAACCGCGCCAAGAGGGCCGTCACCCGAAGCCGTGGGCGTTACAGAGACGCCCAACACCCAGAGGTTGTCCGCTTGAGGGAGTTGTCGAAAGAGGCCGAAAACACCTTCAAGCGGGCCATAGATGCTGCCAAGGAGCGCAGTAGAATGGAAATGCTGGAGGGTCTCGACCGTGACCCCTGGGGTCGCCCATACCGCGCGGTGCGTAATAAGCTCCGCGCGCAGGGCCCCCCCCTTACCGAGACTCTCCAGCCCAGCTTCCTAGCGGAAGTGGTCGAGGGCCTTTTCCCGGATCGGGCGGAGCACACGCCCCCGTCCATGGCCTCTTTGGCCGAGGACGAGGTGGTAGTGGAGGAGGATGTTCCGCCCGTCACGGAGACGGAGGTGGGGGTGGCTGCCCTTCGAATCCGATCGAAGAACACCGCCCCTGGGCCTGACGGGATACCTGCCCGCGTGTTGGCCCTGGCCCTCGACCACATGGAGGACCGCTTCAGGGAACTGCTGGACGCCTGCCTGGCGTCCGGACGGTTCCCTGACTGCTGGAAAAGCGGGAAGCTGGTACTCCTGCAGAAGCCTGGACGGCCCACCGATTCGGCCGCAGCCTTCAGGCCCATAGTGTTGCTCGACGAGGCGGGTAAGTTGTTCGAGAAAATTCTCGCTACCCGAATCGTCGAGCACCTCACTACAGTGGGGCCCGACCTGTCGGATGCCCAATTCGGTTTCCGAACGGGGCGTTCGACGGTTGATGCAATTCTGCATTTGAGGGCTGCCGCCGAAGAGGTGGTGAGCCGCGGCGGAGTGTTGTTGGCGGTGTCGTTGGACATCGCCAACGCATTCAATAGTCTGCCATTCAGCTGCATCAGGGAGGCGCTCCGATATCACGGGGTGCCCGTCTATCTGAGGCGGCTGGTGGCGGACTATCTGCAGGAGAGACGCGTCTTGTACGAGGACTGCGACGGACGTGTGCTGCAGAGACCCATGTCGTGCGGTGTTCCTCAGGGGTCGGTCCTCGGGCCGCTCCTGTGGAACATCGGCTATGATTGGGTCCTCCGCGGAGTCTTTCCTCCGGGGCTGGGCGTCATCTGCTATGCGGATGACACTCTTGTCACGGCCCCGGGGGAAGGCTTCGAGGAGGCGGCGCAGCTGGCCACCGTGGGTGTCTCCCAGGTGGTCGATCGCATCGAGGCGTTGGGCCTGCGGGTGGCGGTGGAGAAGACGGAGGCTCTATATTTCCATGGGCCTCGTCGCCGCCCGCCGCCCCGCGCCTCGATTATGATCCGTTCGGTTCTCGTACCAGTGGGGGCCCGGATTAAATATCTGGGCCTAATAATCGACTCAAGGTGGCACTTCGACGAGCACTTCCGAATGCTCTCCCCGAAGCTCGTCGGCACTGCATCCGCCCTGGGTAGGCTTTTGCCAAACCTGGGCGGAGCCAGTATCGGCTGTCGACGGCTATACACCGGGGTGATCCGGTCAATGGCGCTGTATGGCGCACCAGTGTGGGCGGACGCCCTGACTGCCCGCAATAGGCCCTACCTGTTAAGGGCCCAGCGTATCGTGGCGGTCAGGGCTATACGCGGGTACCGCACCGTTTCGACGGAAGCGGCCTGCGCATTGGCCGGAACACCCCCATGGGACTTGGAGGCGGAAGTGCTCGCCGAAGTTTATCGGCAGACGACACAATATAGGGCGGGTAGTGGCAGTCGGCCCCCGCCCGAAGAGGTCCGCGGGTGGCGAGATGCCGCCCGCCAAGCCATCATGGCTGACTGGTCGTCCCGGCTGGAGTCCCCGAGTGCAGGTCATCGCACCGTGGCGGCGCTCCAGCCGGTCATTGTCGAGTGGACGGAGAGACAGCACGGGACCCTTTCCTTCCGACTGACTCAGATGCTTTCCGAGCACGGCTGCTTCGGAAAGTATCTGTACTCGGTCGCCAGGAGGGAATCGAGTCCCGCCTGTCATCACTGTCCCTGCCGCGAGGACTCGGCGCAGCACACGCTCGAGGCTTGTCCAGCTTGGGCGGTGCAGCGCCGAGACCTCGTGGCAATAGTGGGAGTCGATCTCTCGCTGCCGGCCATCCTGCGCTCCATGGCCCGCAGCGAGAGTTGTTTCACCGCGGTCGCATCTTTCTGCGAGGAAGTCATCTCGCAGAAGGAGGCGGCGGAGAGGATCAGAGAGGCAGACGGCCTCGCAGATCTAATCCGCCGCCGGCGAACCGGGCGGCGTGCGCGCGCATTCTTGCGCCTCATGCCGCCCTAGTGTGGCCGCGGGTGGATGGGCCGGGGTTTGCCCTCCACCCGCAGTAGAGCCCCCCGCGAAGGGGTGATGTCCCGGTGTGCCTGGACATCGCCTAGAAGACGGGCCCGCACCGCACCTTTGCGGGCCAGCGCTTGGGTGTTCCGTCGATGAGTGCGAAGTATTTCCGACGGTTCACTCACTAAGTCGCAGTGTATGGCACACGGCAGGTTGTTTTAGTGTGGTGAGAGCCCCACATAACCGCGCGGCGTCCCCGCGCTGCGCGGTATGCGGAAGGTACATTTTTTCCTGCCTGAACAAAAAAAAAAAAAAAAAAAAAAAAAAAGGTTAGGTTGGGGTGCGACGGAACACCTCCTCGCGGTGCACCCTGGGCAACGTGGGCGATGACGCATCATTGATTGCTCCTCTGGAGTAGCTGGCGTCAACGTCGACGGCTAACGTTCCAGCCCTTTTCAGGGCTAGCTGACCCCATTGCACGAGGGGGTCGTGGTATGGCGGGCCTGCTAGGCCCGCGAGGGATCCGCGAGGATCCCAGATCCGAAAGGATCGAGGGACGGGTCGGCCCACTGCTCGCGCAGGGGCCGACAGGCATTCGTGCCGCCGTCGGTGATGGGAGGGGTGGCTGCCCTCCCGCGTCGCGTAATCTCCGGGTGATCGTCAAGGACCTGCATGCTAGCCACATGCGGGAAGATGTGATCTCGGAGGACGCGGGGCTTGCCTTAATTGGCCGGCCCGCGACAAGGAAAAGTCTATAAGACCCGACAGCGAAGTCGTAAAAACCTGTGGACACCTGGGGACCTCCACAGTATGTACCCCGCTTCCCGGAATGAGCGTCACCCGGGAAGTGTAATCCTTTCGTCTCATACTCGTGGGATTAGTTTATGGATTCTTTAAAAACAAAACCAAAACCCAAAACCAAAAAGAAGAGCTCCAGAGCGAGCACAACAGCAGTAGACCTCGCTAAAAGCGACGCTGAGCTTTCAGAGGCCACTCCGGCCTCTGGAAGTGGTCAAGTCGGGACGGCAGCCTTTTGGCAGCCAGTGGTTGCATTGGCACGTACATCCAGCTTCCAATCGCTGGGTGAGGCGGAAATGGACGCAGGCACCTCAAGTGCTGCTACCTCGGTGAGGGGTTCAACGACTTCGTTGAACCTCTCATCGGAACTTTGGGGGGCGCGGAAGCGCCCACTGGTCGGTTCGACGGAGGACCTGGATGGCTCCTTCGAGTTTAGCGGGGTGCTTCCGCCCCCTGCGAAACTCTCCAGCGCAGGCAGGGGCCGATCGAGGCCGGGCACCCCGGACTTGAGAGTCAGCGCCACCCGCAAGGCTGAACTGGCGCAGCGGCGCCAAGAGGAAGAGCAGGCTGCGCTGGGGCGAGTTGAGCAGCTTACTGCCGAGCTCACCTCGAGCGTGAAGCGTGGTAGCAACCCGCACTCTGCAGCGGAGCTGCTGCAGAGGTCCCAAAAGAGCGTGGCCATAATTTTGGACGTGGCCACGAAGTCCTCCCAGCTAAAGGGGACTTACCAGAAGGCGCTCAAGGTGGCAGCTGCCAACTTGCTAGAGAACGCGGAGGTCCTTCAGGGTCGTACGGTTGACGACGAGAACCGGCGGCTCTGGGTGGCCTACAATCGCCTTAGCGCGGAAAACCTCCACCTGCAGGAGCAAATGCGGCAGATGGAGGCGGAGATACACCGGCTGTCGCAAGCTCAGCTGGCAACTGGCTCAGCGCCGGTGGCTGCGCCTGCATCACCTGCGGCGCCCGCATCCCCTACGGTGGCTGCACCTGCATCACCTGCGGCGCAAAGAGTGGCTTCACACGTAGAGCCTACGGTCCCCTCAGCATCTTCCTCAGCCCTGTTCTCACAGGAGCAAATGAGGGAGATTATGCTGAGCATAGGCCCGATGCTAGGCGCGAGGCTGGAGGCGTTGGAAGCGAGACTGCCTCCGGAGCCACGTCGCCTAACAACGGCGGCAATGAGAAGGACAGCGGCAGCAGCTACACGTCCGGCTCAGGGCCAAGGTGCCCAGGAGGGAAGACCCTCGGGATCTGCAGCAGCGCGTCCAAGGGAGAACTTCCCTCCCCTAAGACCGGTGGCGATACAGGCGTCCGCACGGGCTCCTGCCCAAACCCGACGTGCCACTCCTGTGGCAAACGAAGCTGCTTCTTCTTCGACTCCCGTTCCCTCTACTTCCGCTCAACCGGACAGTGAGGGCTTCCAGGTGGTTGAGCGGAGGAAGAAGAAGAACAAGAAGAAGAAAAAGAAGACTGCGGCTGAGGCAGCTTCAGCCCCACAAGCCGGTGGCACAAAGGCCCGGAAGCCGAGGCTAACGCCGCCCAAAACCGCCGCCGTGGTAATCACGGTGGGACCGGAGGCGGTGGAGAGAGGCCTCAGCTACGGCGAGGTCCTCCAGCGGGCCCGTCGGGGCATCGACGTCTCCGACATCGGAGGCGTTGGTGCTCGAACGCGCCTCGCCCGAACGGGAGCTCGTATCCTCGAGTTCCCGGGCGAGGAGGGTGCAAGGAGGGCCGACGCCGTGGCCCAGAAATTGCGGGGTCTGTTCGACGGGGTGGTGGGAGTGAGGATCGCCAGACCCACTAAATGCGCCGAGGTGCGCATTTCGGGTCTGGCGGACTTTACCACGCCTGACGACGTCCGGGAGGCAATAGCCTCCGCTACCAATTGTGGTCCGGAGCAAGTCAGGGTGGGCCCCATCCGCCCCGGTCCCGGTGGTGTTGGCGCGATTTGGGCGAGCTGTCCAGTAGCGTCGGTCAAGGCCTTGGCCGACGCCGGAAGACTCCTCGTGGGCTGGATCTCAGCCAGGGTCACGGTCCTGGCGAGCCGGCCCATGAGGTGTTACAAGTGTATGGCACCTGGGCACGCTCGCCCAAAATGCACGAGTTGCTTTGACTGCAGCGGATTGTGCTTCCGCTGCGGTCAGCCCGGGCATAAGGTGGCGGAATGCTCTGCCACCCCTCGTTGCCCGGCGTGCGCCGCGGGCAATCTGCCCGCCAACCACATGGTGGGCCGTGAGGGCTGCAAACAGCCCCGCCTACCGACTTCCGGGCAAAGGGCTGGTCGATCGACCGAGCCCGCTCCCAGTGGTGCAGTGCCACCGTCGTCGTCGCCGTTGCACATGGAGGAGGATGTTGTAGTCGAGATCCATTAATGGACCACGACTGCAGCATCCTTCAAGTGAACCTAAGCCACTGCGCCGGTGCGCAGGACCTTCTCCTGCAAAACATGGCGCAGTGGTCGATAGGCCTTGCCGTAGCCGCGGATCCGTGCATCGTCCCGAACCGCCCCAACTGGGTCGGGTCTTTTTCGGTGCACGGAAACGTGGCAATCGTCGCCTCCACGGCGCTTCATTTCCCCCCCTTGTCGCCAAGAGACAAGGGTCCGGGAGATGTCGCTGCCGACCATCCGGAGGTTGAGCGATTTCGGGGACTTCATCCTTCGACTGAAGACCTCGATGCGGCAAGTGACCTTGGGTCACGTGCTGGTCGTGGGGGACTTCAACGCCTGGTCTGGGCGTGGGGGTCCTCCAGGGCCGGCTGCCGCGGCGACGTCGTTAGGTGTTTCACCGCGGTCGCGTCCTTCTGCGAGGTAGTCATCTCGCGGAAGGAGGCGGCGGAGATGATCAACGAGGCAGACTGCCTCGCAGATCTGATCTGCCGCTCGCGAACTGGGCGGCGTGGGCGCGCATTCTTGCGCCTCATGCCGCCCTAGTGGGGCCGTGGGTGGACGGGCCGGGGATTGCCCTCCACCCGCAGTAGAGCCCCCCGCGAAGGGGTGATGTCCTGGTGTGCCTGGACATCGCCTAGAAGACGGGCCCGCACCGCACCTTTGCGGGCCGGCGCTTGAGTGTTCCGTCGATGAGTGCGAAGTATTTCCGACGGTTCACTCACTAAGTCGCAGTGTATGGCACACGGCAGGTTGTTTTAGTGTGGTGAGAGCCCCACATAACCGCGCGGCGTCCCCGCGCTGCGCGGTATGCGGATGAGGTACATTTTTTCCTGCCTGAACAAAAAAAAAAAAAAAAACAAAAAAAAAAAAAACAAAAAAAAAAAAAAAAAAGGTTAGGTTAGGTTAGGTTAGGTTAGGTTAGGGGTGCGACGGAGGGGGTGCGACGGAACACCTCCTCGCGGTGCACCCTGGGCAACGTGGGCGATGACGCATCATTGATTGCTCCTCTGGAGTAGCTGGCGTCAACGTCGACGGCTAACGTTCCAGCCCTTTTCAGGGCTAGCTGACCCCATTGCACGAGGGGGTCGTGGTATGGCGGGCCTGCTAGGCCCGCGAGGGATCCGCGAGGATCCCAGATCCGAAAGGATCGAGGGACGGGTCGGCCCACTGCTCGCGCAGGGGCTGACAGGCATTCGTGCCACCGTCGGTGATGGGAGGGGTGGCTGCCCTCCCGCGTCGCGTAATCTCCGGGTGATCGTCAAGGACCTGCATGCTAGCCACATGCGGAAAGATGTGATCTCGGAGGACGCGGGGCTTGCCTTAATTGGCCGGCCCGCGACAAGGAAAAGTCTATAAGACCCGACAGCGAAGTCGTAAAAACCTGTGGACACCTGGGGACCTCCACAGTATGTACCCCGCTTCCCGGAATGAGCGTCACCCGGGAAGTGTAATCCTTTCGTCTCATTCTCGTGGGATTAGTTCATGGATATTTCAAAACTAAAAACCAAAACCTCAAAAAAGAAGAGCTCCAGAGTGAGCACAGTCGCCCAGTGCGACGCTGAGCTTTCAGAGGCCACTCCGGCCTCTGGGAGCACTCAGATTGGGACGGCGGCCTTCTGGCAGCCGTTGGTGGAGTTGCGGCGGTCGCCTCGCGTCCGTGCCGCTTCAGGTGGCGATGTGGACGACACAGAGCCGACTAGCGCTGCCTCATCGGCGAGGGGTTCAACGTCTTCGTTGAACCTCTCAGCTAAGTTTTGGCGGGCGCAGAAACGCCCACTGGAGGGTTCAATGGAGGGTCTGGACGGTTCCGTCGAGTCAGACGTAACTGCTCAGCCTCCAGCGAAATTTTCCAGCGCGGGAAGAGGCCTCTCGAAACCGGGCACCCCGGAACCGAGAGTGGGTTCAACCCGCAAGGCCGAACTGGCGCAGTGGCGCCAGGAAGAGGAACAGGCCGCACTCGGGAGAGTGGAGCAGCTTACTGCCGAACTCACCTCGAGTGCGGACGGTAACCCTCACTCTGCAGCGGAGCTGCTGCAGAGGTCTAAGAAAAGTGTGGCCATCATTCTAGATGTGGCCACCAAATCCAGCCAGCTGAAGGGCACCTATCAGAAGGCCCTCAAGGTGGCAGCCTCTGCGCTGCTCGAGTATGCGGAGGTCCTCCAAAGCCGCACGGTGGATGACGAGAACCGGCGGCTATGGGTGGCTCACAACCGCCTCACTGCTGAGAACCTCCACCTGCAGGAGCAGATGCGGCAGATGCAGGCGGAGATACGCCGGCTGTCGCAAGCTCAGCTGATGTCTCCGTCTGCGTCTGCGCCAGTGGCGGTGCCTGCATCGAGTGTGGCGCCCTCATCGCCAGTGGTACCCAGATTGGCCCCTACGCCTGCGGCCCCCTCAGCATCTCCCTCAGCCCTGTTCTCACAGGAGCAAATGAGGGAGATTATGTTGAGTGTGGGCCCTATGATTGGCGCGCGGTTGGAGGCGTTGGAGGCTAGGCTGCCTCCGGAGCCGCGTCGCTTAACAACTGCGGCGATGAGACGGACGCAGCCGCCTTCCGTCGTGGCAGCAGCTACGCGTCCGTCTCAGGGCCAAGGTGCCCAGGCGGTGCGACCCTCGGGCCCCGTAGCAGCTCGCCCTAGGGAGAACTTTCCTCCCTTGAGGCCAGTGGCGGTACAGGCGCCCTCGCGGGCCCCTGCCCAAGCACGAAGTACCACTACTGCGGCACCCGCAGTAGCCTCTTCGGCTCCCGCTCCCTCTACCTCCGCTCAGCCGGACAGTGAGGGCTTTCAGGTGGTTGAGCGGAGGAAGAGGAAGAACAAAAAGAAGCGGAAGAAGAAGACTGCGGCAGAGGCAGCCGCAGCCCCACAAGCTGGTGGCACAAAGGCCCGGAGGCCGAGACTGACGCCGCCTAAAACCGCCGCCGTGGTAATCACGGTGGGGCCGGAGGCGCAGGAGCGAGGCCTTAGCTACGGCGAGGTCCTCCAGCGGGCCCGTCGGGGCATCGACGTCTCCGATATCGGAGGCGTTGGTGCTCGGACGCGCCTCGCCCGTACGGGAGCTCGTATCCTCGAGTTCCCGGGCGAGGAGGGTGCGAGGAGGGCCGACGTCGTGGCTGAGAAATTGCGGGGTCTCTTCGACGGGGTGGAGGGCGTAAGGATCGCCAGACCCACCAAATGCGCAGAGGTGCGCATTTCGGGTCTGGCAGACTTCACCACACCTGACGATGTCCGGGAGGCAATAGCCTCCGCTACCAATTGTAGCCCGGAACACGTCAGGGTGGGCCCCATCCGCCCCGGTCCCGGTGGCGTTGGAGCGGTTTGGGCGAGCTGCCCGGTGGCGTCCGTCAAGGTCTTGGCCGACGCCGGAAGACTCCTCGTGGGCTGGATTTCAGCCAGGGTCACGGTCCTGGCGAGCCGGCCCATGAGGTGTTATAAATGTATGGCACCTGGGCACGCTCGCCCAAAGTGCACCAGCTGTTTTGACTGCAGCGGACTGTGCTTCCGCTGCGGTCAACCTGGGCACAAAGCGGCGGAGTGTTCTGCCGCCCCTCGCTGCCCGGCATGTGCCGCGGGCAACCTGCCCGCAAACCATATGCTGGGCCGTGAGGGCTGCAAACCGCCCCGCATCCTGACTTCCGGGCCACGGCTGGGGGCTGGTCGATCGACCGAGCCCGCTCCCAGTGGTGTAGTGCCACCATCGACGTCGCCGTTGCACATGGAGGAGGATGTTGTAGTCGAGATCCATTAATGGATCGTGACTGCAACATCCTTCAGGTGAACCTGAACCACTGCGCCGGTGCGCAGGACCTCCTCCTGCAAAACATGGCGCAGTGGTCCATAGGCCTTGCCGTAGCCGCGGATCCGTACATCGTCCCGAACCGCCCCAATTGGGTCGGTTCATTTTCGGTGGACGGAAACGTGGCAATCGTCGCCTCCACGGCGCTTCATTTCCCCCCCTTGTCGCTTAGAGACAAGGGTCCGGGATATGTCGCTGCCGACTGGGGAGGTATCACCGTTTACGGTGTTTACTTCTCCCCCAACCGGAGGTTGAGCGATTTCGAGGAATTCATCTTCCGACTGGAAACCTCGATGCGGCAAGTGACCTCAGGTCACGTGCTGGTCATGGGGGACTTCAACGCCTGGTCTACGGCGTGGGGGTCCTCCGAGACTAGCGGCCGCGGCGACGTCGTTGTAGAGTGGGCAGACTCGGTGGGCCTCTGTCTCCTAAACAGAGGCACCACCGCCACGTGTATCAAGCCGTGGGGGCGGTCGATAGTGGACCTTTCGTTCACTACCCCCGCGCTTGCTACACGTGTAAGGAACTGGCGTGTCCTGAACGACGAGACAACCGGGTCGGATCACCAGTACATCCGATTTGAGTTGTCTCGATCGCGGGACGCCAGTAGGGGTCACAGGGTTGGCAGCATCTCACCTTTTAAGCGGTGGGCTTTGGGTAGTCTCGACAGGGACCAATTAGCGGAGGCAGCCATCGTGCAAGCGTGGCTGTCTTTGCCACCTCCGACTGAGGGGGTGGACGTCGGTGCGGGCCGCTTTCGCGAGTCGCTGACCGCAGTTTGCGACGCGGCCATGCACCGGGTCGGACGTCGGCCTCCCAAGACGGAGGTCTACTGGTGGTCCCAGGAGCTGGCGGCCCTCCGCGCGGCCTCTAACCGCGCCAAGAGGGCCGTCACCCGAAGCCGTGGGCGTCACAGAGACGCCCAACACCCAGAGGTTGTCCGCTTGAGGGAGTTGGCCAGGGAGGCCGAAATCACCTTCAAGCGGGCCATAGATGCTGCCAAGGAGCGCAGCAGAGCCGAGATGCTGGAGAGTCTAGACAGTGACCCCTGGGGTCGCCCGTACCGCGCGGCGCGTGATAAGCTCCGCGCGCAGGGCCCCCCCCTTACGGAGACTCTCCAGCCCAGCTTCCTGGCGGAAGTGGTCGAGGGCCTTTTCCCGGATCGGGCGGAGCATACGCCCCCGTCCATGGCTGTTCTAGCCGAGGACGAGGGGGTAGTGCAGGAGGATGTTCCGCCCGTCACGGAGGCGGAGGTGGGGGTGGCTGTTCTTCGAATCCGTTCGAAGAACACCGCTCCCGGGCCTGACGGGGTCCCTGCCCGTGTGTTGGCCCTGGCCCTCGACCACATGGAGGACCGCCTCAGGGAACTGCTGGACGCCTGCCTAGCGTCCGGACGGTTCCCTGACTGCTGGAAAAGCGGGAAGCTGGTGCTCCTGCAGAAGCCTGGACGGCCTACCAATTCGGCTGCAGCCTTCAGGCCCATAGTGTTGCTCGACGAGGCGGGCAAGTTATTCGAGAGAATTCTCGCTGCCCGCATCGTCGAGCACCTCACTACAGTGGGGCCGGATCTGTCGGACGCCCAATTCGGGTTTCGAGTGGGGCGTTCGACGATCGACGCAATCTTGCGTCTGAGGGCTGCTTCCGAGGAGGTGGTGAGCCGCGGCGGAGTGCTGTTGGCGGTGTCGCTGGACATCGCCAACGCATTCAATAGTCTGCCGTTCAGCTGCATCAGGGAGGCGCTCCGCTATCACGGGGTGCCGCTCTACCTGAGGCGGCTGGTGGCGGACTATCTGCAGGAGAGGCATGTGATGTACGAGGACTGCGACGGACGTGTGCTGCAGCGACCCGTGTCGTGCGGTGTTCCTCAGGGGTCGGTCTTAGGGCCGCTCCTGTGGAACATCGGCTATGATTGGGTCCTCCGCGGAGTCTTTCCTCCCGGGCTGGGTGTCATCTGCTACGCGGATGACACTCTCGTCACGGCCCCGGGGGAAAGTTTCGAGGAGGCGGCGCACCTCGCCACCGTGGGTGTCTCCCAGGTGGTCGGACGGATCGAGGCGTTGGGCCTGCGGGTGGCGGTGGAGAAGACGGAGGCCGTGCTTTTCCACGGGCCTTATCGCCGCCCGCCGCCCCGCGCCTCGATCGAGATCCGGTCGGTCCTCGTACCAGTGGCGGCCCAGATAAAGTATCTGGGCCTTTATATCGACTCAAGGTGGCACTTCGACGAGCACTTCCGTAGGCTCGCCCCGAAACTCGTCGGCGCCGCATCCGCCCTGGGGAGGCTTTTGCCAAACCTGGGCGGAGCCAGTATCGGGTGCCGACGGTTGTATACCGGGGTGATCCGGTCGATGGCGCTGTACGGCGCACCGGTGTGGGCGGACGCCCTGACCGCCCGCAATAGGCCCGGTCTCTTGCGGGCCCAACGCATCGTGGCGGTCAGGGCCATACGCGGGTACCGCACTGTGTCGACAGAGGCGGCCTGCGCATTGGCCGGAACCCCTCCGTGGGATCTGGAGGCGGAAGTGCTCGCCGAGGTGTATCGGCAGACGACACAACATCGGGCGGAGAGTGGCAGTCGGCCTCCGCCCGAGGACGTTCGCGGGTGGCGAGATGCCGCCCGCCAAGCCATCATGGCTAAGTGGTCGTCCCGGCTGGAGTCCCCGAGTGCTGGTCATCGCACCGTGGCGGCGCTCCAGCCGGTCATTGTCGAGTGGACGGAGAGACAGCACGGGACCCTTTCCTTCCGACTGACTCAGATGCTTTCCGAGCACGGCTGCTTCGGAAAGTATCTGTACTCGGTCGCTAGGAGGGAATCGAGTCCCGCCTGCCATCACTGTCCCTGCCGCGAGGACACGGCGCAACACACGCTCGAGGCTTGTCCGGCCTGGGCGGTGGAGCGCCGTGATCTCGTGGCAGTAGTGGGAGTCGACCTCTCGCTGCCGGCCATCCTGCGCTCCATGGCACGCAGCGAGAGGAGTTTTACCGCGGTCGCGTCTTTCTGCGAGGCAGTCATCTCGCAGAAGGAGGCGGCGGAGAGGATCAGAGAGGCAGACGGCCTTGCGGATCCGATCCGCCGCCGGCGAACTGGGCGGCGTGCACGCGCATTTCTGCGCCTCATGCCGCCGTAGTGAGGCCGCGGGTGGATGGGACGGGGCTTGCCCTCCACCCGCAGTAGAGCCCCCCGCGAAGGGGTGATGTCCCGGTGTGCCTGGACATCGCCTAGAAGACGGGCCCGCACCGCACCTTTGCGGGCCAGCGCTTGGGTGTTCCGTCGATGAGTGCGAAGTATTTCCGACGGTCCACTCACTAAGTCGCGGTGTACGGCACACGGCAGGTTGTTTTAGTGTGGTGAGAGCCCCACATAACCGCGCGGCGTCCCCGCGCTGCGCGGTATGCGGATGAGGTACATTTTTTCCTGCCTGAACAAAAAAAAAAAAAAAAAAAAAAGGGGTGCGACGGAGGGGTGCGACGGAACACCTCCTCGCGGTGCACCCTGGGCAACGTGGGCGATGACGCATCATTGATTGCTCCTCTGGAGTAGCTGGCGTCAACGTCGACGGCTAACGTTCCAGCCCTTTTCAGGGCTAGCTGACCCCATTGCACGAGGGGGTCGTGGTATGGCGGGCCTGCTAGGCCCGCGAGGGATCCGCGAGGATCCCAGATCCGAAAGGATCGAGGGACGGGTCGGCCCACTGCTCGCGCAGGGGCTGACAGGCATTCGTGCCGCCGTCGGTGATGGGAGGGGTGGCTGCCCTCCCGCGTCGCGTAATCTCCGGGTGATCGTCAAGGACCTGCATGCTAGCCACATGCGGGAAGATGTGATCTCGGAGGACGCGGGGCTTGCCTTCATTGGCCGGCCCGCGACAAGGAAAAGTCTGTAACACCCGACAGCGAAGTCGTAAAAACCTGTGGACACCTGGGGACCTCCACAGTATGTACCCCGCTTCCCGGAATGAGCGTCACCCGGGAAGTGTAATCCTTTCGTCTCATTCTCGTGGGATTAGTTTATGGATTCATTAAAAACAAAAGCAAAACCCAAAACCAAAAAGAAGAGCTCCACAGCGAGCACAGTCGCCCAGTGCGACGCTGACCTTTCAGAGGCCACTCCGGCCTCTGGGAGCAGTCAGATTGGGACGGCGGCCTTCTGGCAGCCGGTGGTCGAGCTGCGGCGGTCGCCACGCGTCCGTGCCGCCTCAGTTGGTGAGGAGGAGGAGACGGATACGGAGTCCGTATCATCGGCGAGGGGTTCAACGAACTCGTTGAACCTCTGGTCCAAATTTTGGAAGGCGCAGAAGCGCCCACTGGAGGGTTCAGTTGAGACCCTGGACGGCACCGTCGAGTCCGGCGGGACCACCCAGCCTCCTGCAAAACTCTCCAGTGCGGCAAGGGGCCGCTCGGGACCAGTGGGTCTCGGAGCCACCCGCAAGGCGGACCTCGCACGCCGCCGTGCAGATGGGGAGCAGGCCGCGCTCGAGCGGGTGGAGCAGTTATCTGCCGAACTCGTCTCGAGTGCCGGTGGAAACCCGCACTCGGCAGCAGAGCTGCTAGACAGGTCGATGAAGAGTGTGGCCATCATTCTTGATGTGGCCACCAAATCAACCAACTTAAAAGGGACGTACCAGAAGGCCCTTAAGCTGGCAGCCTCCGGGCTGCGGGAGGCGGTGGAGGCCCTCTCGGACCGCACCGTCTCAGACGAGACGCGGCGGCTCCTAGTCGCTAACAGGCGCCAGGCCGCCGAGCTGGCAACCCTCCAAGAGGAGATGCAGCAAATGCAGGCGGAGATTCGTCGCCTATCGAAGGCTTCGTTGGCGCCGGTTCCTCCGCCTGCCGCGGCCATGGCGCCGCCTGCTGCGCCTTCATCGCCTGCTGCGCACGAAGAGGTGCCAGCGGCGGAGCCAGAAGAGGTGGCCCCAACGCCCTCACCCTCCGTGGTACCTCCCTCGGGCCTGCTCTCGCAGGAGTTCATGAGGGAGGTAATGCTGAGCGTCGGTTCCATGATGGACGCGAAGCTCCAGTCGCTGGAGGCGAGGCTGCCTCCTGAGCCCCGCCGCCTTACGACGGCGGCAATGAGGCGGGTGCAGGCGGTGCCGGCACCCTCGTTAGGGGTGGTGACGCAGAGTGCGTCGGCTGTGCGGCCTGCGGGTCCCGCAGCAGCCGGCCCAAGGGTGGACTTCCCACCCCTACGACCGGTGCAGGCGCCCTCGCGGGCCCCCGCCAAGTCTAGTCGTGCCCCCCCTCCCGTGGCACCTACATCTGCCTCCTCGGCTCCCGTCCCCTCGACTTCCGCTCAGCCGGACAGCGAGGGCTGGCAGACGGTGAGCCGGAGGAAGAGGGGAGGCAAGAAGAAGAGGAAGAAGGCTGCGGCAAAGGCGGCCGCAGCCCCGCAAACGGACGGCAAGAAGCCGAGGAAGCTCACGCCGCCCAAATCCGCCGCCGTGGTGATCACGGTGGCGCCGGAGGCGGTGGAGCGTGGCCTCAGCTACGGCCAGGTTCTCCTGAGGGCCAAACAGGGCATCGACGTCTCCGATCTCGGAGGCGTAGGTGCCCGAACGCGCCTCGCCCGTACGGGGGCTCGGATTCTCGAGTTCCCGGGGGCAGAAGGCGGTAGGAGAGCCGACGTCGTGGCTGAGAAGCTGCGGGGTTTGTTTAGTGGGGTGGAAGGCGTGAAGATCGCCAGGCCGACCAAATGCGCCGAGGTGCGCATTTCGGGTCTGGCGGACGTCACGACAGCCGATGACGTCCGGGAGGCCATAGCTTCGGCTACTAAGTGCAGCCCGGACCAAATCAAGGTCGGCACCATCCGCCCCGGTCCCGGTGGCGTTGGTGCAGTGTGGGCGAGCTGTCCGGTCGCCTCGGTCAAAGTTTTGGCCGATGCCGGCAGGCTCCTCGTGGGCTGGATCTCAGCCAGGGTCACGGTCCTGGAGAGCCGGCCCATGAGGTGCTATAAGTGCATGGCGGCCGGGCACGCTCGTGTTAAATGCACCAGCTGCTTTGACTGCAGCGGATTATGTTTCCGCTGCGGTCAACCCGGGCACAAGGCGGCGGAGTGCTCCGCCCCCCCTCACTGCCCAGCATGTGCCGCGGGCAAGCTGCCCGCTAACCACTTGCTGGGCCGTGAGGGTTGTAGACAACCCCGCACCTCGGCTTCTACGCCAAAGCTGGGGGCCGGTCGCTCGACCGAGGTCGCTACCAGCGCCGTGTCACCGACGTCGCCGTCGCATATGGAGGAGGATGTAGAGACCGCGCTCCATTAATGGATCTCGGTCTCTACATCCAGTGGTCCATAGGCCTTGCCGTAGCCGCGGATCCAAGTATCGTTCTGAGCCGCCCAAATTGGGTCGGTTCGTACGATGGAACCGTGGCAATCGCCGCCTCCGCGGCGCTTCATTTCCTCCCCTTGTCGCCAAGAGACAAGGGTCCGGGAGATGTCGCTGCCGACCAACCGGAGGTTGAGCGGTTTCGGGGACTTCATCCTACGACTGGAGACCTCGATGCGGCAAGTGACCTCAGGTCACGTGCTGGTCATGGGGGACCTCAACGCCTGATCTGGGCGTGGGGGTCCTCCAAGGCCGGCGGCCGTGGCGACGTCGTGTGGTGTTTTACCGCGGTCGCGTCCTTCTGCGAGGAAGTCATCTCGCGGAAGGAGGCGGTGGAGAGGATCAAAGAGGCAGACGGCCTCGCAGATCCGATCCGCCGCCCGCGAACTGGGCGGCGTGCGCGCGCATTCATGCGCCTCATGCCGCCCTAGTGGGGCCGCGGGTGGACGGGCCGGGGATTGCCCTCCGCCCGCAGTAGAGCCCCCCGCGAAGGGGTGATGTCCCGGTGTGCCTGGACATCGCCTAGAAGACGGGCCCGCACCGCACCTTTGCGGGCCGGCGCTTGAGTGTTCCGTCGATGAGTGCGAAGTATTTCCGACGGTTCACTCACTAAGTCGCGGTGTATGGCACACGGCAGGTTGTTTTAGTGTGGTGAGAGCCCCACATAACCGCGCGGCGTCCCCGCGCCGCGCGGTATGCGGATGAGGTACATTTTTTCCTGCCTGAACAAAAAAAAAAAAAAAAAAAAAAGGGGTGCGACGGAACACCTCCTCGCGGTGCACCCTGG
Source organism: Cybosia mesomella (assembly GCA_946251805.1). Classification (NCBI taxonomy): domain Eukaryota; kingdom Metazoa; phylum Arthropoda; class Insecta; order Lepidoptera; family Erebidae; genus Cybosia; species Cybosia mesomella. The sequence goes on from OX276406.1 coordinate 29,803,095, forward strand.
GCAACGTGGGCGATGACGCATCATTGATTGCTCCTCTGGAGTAGCTGGCGTCAACGTCGACGGCTAACGTTCCAGCCCTTTTCAGGGCTAGCTGACCCCATTGCACGAGGGGGTCGTGGTATGGCGGGCCTGCAAGGCCCGCGTGGGATCCGAACGGATCCAGGGACGGGTCGGCCCTCTGCTCGCGCAGGGGCTGACAGGCATTCGTGCCGCCGTCGGTGATGGGAGGGGTGGCTGCCCTCCCGCGTCGCGTAATCTCCGGGTGATCGTCAAGGACCTGCATGCTAGCCACATGCGGGAAGATGTGATCTCGGAGGACGCGGGGCTTGCCTTCATTGGCCGGCCCGCGACAAGGAAAAGTCTGTAACACCCGACAGCGAAGTCGTAAAAACCTGTGGACACCTGGGGACCTCCACAGTATGTACCCCGCTTCCCGGAATGAGCGTCACCCGGGAAGTGTAATCTTTTCGTCTCATACTCGTGGGACTTTTATGGAGAATTTTAAACTTAAAACCAAAACTGACGAAACGCAGGAGAATGAGGAATGCTTGTTGTCAAGCAAGGAAGGAGAAAAAGTTGCCGATAATGGCAACCATGAGCTATCGGGGGTCACACCAACCCCTGGCAGTAGCCAAGTGGAGGTAGCGGCTAATATGCAGCCGAAGGTCGTATTACGACGGTCATCTCGCGTCCGCCCTGTATCGGTCTGCGAGGTGGATATGGCCGACGCGGATGTGGAGTCTTTAAGCGCCGCGTCATCAAGGAGGGGTTCAACGACTACGTTGAACTCCAAGTTCTGGCAGTCGCAGAAGCGCAACCGCTCCGTAGAGTCGATGGAGGGGTCTAACGACCCTATTGAACAACCACCTCCCCCGAAGGTTTCCACCGCGGGAAGGGGCCGTGCTACGGTGGACACTACGGAGCCGAGAGTCGGACTCTCCCGCAAGGCGGAGTTGGCGCGTAAGCGCCGCGAAGAGGAGCAGCTCGCAATCGAACGAGCAGAGCAGCTCGCTGCAGAAATCCTGCCCGGTTCGGACGGGAATCCTCACTCTGCAGCAGAGCTGCTGAAAAGGGCACAAGGCAGTGTAGCCATTATTATGGAGTTGGCTACCAAGTCGGCCAACCTGAAGGGCACCAGCCAGAAGTTGCTCAAGACGGCGGCTACTGCACTGTTGGAGCACGTGGAAGTGCTAACAGAACGCACTGCCACCGATGAGAACCGTCGGCTCTTAGTGGCAATTAAGCGCCGAGACGCGGAGATCCTGACGCTACAGGAAGAGATGCGTCAGATGCAGGCTGAAATGCGCCGCATGACGCAGGCCGCATCTGTGCCGGTGGCAACGCCGGCAGCGCCTGCCACTTCTATAACAACTGAAGTGGCCCCCATAGCCTCCTCAGCACCTCCCTCAGTCCTATCACAGGACCTCATGAGGGAGATAATGTTGAGCGTAGGCACAATGGTAGAGGCAAGACTTGGAGCGGTAGAGGCTAGGTTGCCTCCCGAACCGCGTCTCCTCACCACCGCGGCGATGAGACGGGCACAGGCAGCGGCGGCGGCGCCTTCACTCGCTGTCACAGCTGCACGACCGTCACAAGGCCAAGCTGGTCGACCCTCGGGTCCCGCAGTAACTGCTCCAAGGGAGAATTTCCCACCCTTGCGACCGGTGCAGACGGCATCGCGGGCTCCCGCCAGAGCTCGACGCGCCGCCCCTCCTACGGCACCCACGCCAGGGCCTTCCGCCCCCGTTCCTGTCCCCTCGACTTCCGCACAACCGGACAGCGAGGGCTGGCAAACGGTGGAGCGGAAGAAAAGGAGGAAAAAGAAGAAGAAGAAGTCTGCGGCGGAGGCGGCCGCAGCCCCACAGTCCAGTGGCAAAAAGAAGCCGAGGAAGTTAATACCTCCCAAATCCGCCGCCGTGGTGATCACGGTGGCGCCAGAGGCGGCGGAGCGCGGTCTTGACTACCGTCAAGTCCTCCAACAAGCCCGACAAGGTATCGACGTCGCCGATCTCGGCGGCGTCGGTGCCCGAACACGCCTCGCCCGTACGGGAGCTCGGATACTCGAGTTCCCCGGGGCGGAGGGAGGCAAGAGGGCTGACGTAGTGGCTGAAAAGCTTCGGGGCCTATTCAGCGGGGTGGAGGGCGTCAAGATCGCCAGACCCACCAAATGCGCCGAGGTGCGCATTTCGGGTCTGGCGGACTTTACAGAGCCTGAGGATGTCCGGGAGGCAATAGCTTCTGCTACCAAATGCAGCCCGGAGCATGTTAGGGTTGGCCCCATCCGCCCCGGTCCTGGTGGCGTTGGTGCGATTTGGGCGAGCTGTCCGGTAGCGTCGGTAAAGATCTTAGCCGACGCAGGAAGACTCCTCGTGGGCTGGATCTCAGCCAGGGTTACTGTCCTGGAGAGCCGGCCCATGAGGTGTTTTAAATGTATGGCACCTGGGCACGCTCGCCTGAAGTGCACCAGCTGTTTTGACTGCAGTGGGCTGTGCTTCCGCTGCGGTCAACCCGGGCACAAGATGGCGGCCTGTTCCACCGCCCCCCACTGCCCGGCATGTGCCGCGGGCAAACTGCCCGCCAATCACATGCTGGGCCGTGAGGGTTGCAAGCCACCCCGCGCTGCCTCGGCTTCCGAGCCACAGCTGGGCGCTGGCCGGTCGACTCAGGCCGTTCCCAGCGATGTAGTATCGCCGTCGCCGTCGCCGCCGACACGCATGGAGGAGGATGTAGTAGCCACCGCCCAATAATGGACCGTGACTGCCACATCCTCCAGGTGAACCTGAACCACTGTCGCCGTGCGCAGGACCTCCTCCTGCAAAACATGGCGCAGTGGTCAATAGGCCTTGCCGTAGCCGCGGATCCGTACATCATCCCGAACCGCCCGAATTGGGTCGGTTCGTACTCGGTGGACGGAAACGTGGCAATCGTCGCCTCCACGGCGCTTCAACTCCCCCCCTTGTCACCAAGAGACAAGGGTCCGGGATTTGTTGCTGCCGCATGGGGGGGTATCACCGTTTACGGTGTTTACTTCTCCCCCAACCGGAGGCTGAGCGATTTCGAGGACTTCATCTTTAGACTGGAGTCCTCGATGCGGCAGGTGACCTCGGGTCACGTGCTGGTAATGGGGGACTTCAACGCCTGGTCTGAGGCGTGGGGGTCCTCCAGGACCAGCGGCCGCGGCGACGTCGTGTTGGAGTGGGCGGACTCGGTGGGCCTCTGTCTCCTTAACAGGGGCACCACCTATACGTGTGTCAAGTCGTGGGGGGGGTCGATAGTGGACCTTTCGTTCGCTACCCCCACGCTTGCCACACGGGTAAGGAACTGGCGTGTCCTGAACGACGAGACGACCAACTCGGACCATCAATACATCCGTTTTGAGCTCTCTCGGTCGCAGGACGCCAGTAGGGGTCACAGGGTTGGCAGCACCTCACCTTTTAAGCGGTGGGCTTTGGGTAGTCTCGATAGGGACCAATTAGCGGAGGCAGCCATCGTGCAAGCGTGGCTGTCTCTGCCACCTCCGTCTGAGGGGGTGGACGTCGGTGCAGGCCGCTTTCGCGACTCGCTAACTGCGGTTTGCGACGCGGCCATGCACCGGGTCGGACGTAGGCCTCCAAAGACGGAGGTCTACTGGTGGTCCCAAGAGCTGGCGTCCCTTCGCGCGGCCTCTAACCGCGCCAAGAGGGCCGTCACCCGAAGCCGTGGGCGTTACAGAGACGCCCAACACCCAGAGGTTGTCCGCTTGAGGGAGTTGTCGAAAGAGGCCGAAAACACCTTCAAGCGGGCCATAGATGCTGCCAAGGAGCGCAGTAGAATGGAAATGCTGGAGGGTCTCGACCGTGACCCCTGGGGTCGCCCATACCGCGCGGTGCGTAATAAGCTCCGCGCGCAGGGCCCCCCCCTTACCGAGACTCTCCAGCCCAGCTTCCTAGCGGAAGTGGTCGAGGGCCTTTTCCCGGATCGGGCGGAGCACACGCCCCCGTCCATGGCCTCTTTGGCCGAGGACGAGGTGGTAGTGGAGGAGGATGTTCCGCCCGTCACGGAGACGGAGGTGGGGGTGGCTGCCCTTCGAATCCGTTCGAAGAACACCGCCCCTGGGCCTGACGGGATACCTGCCCGCGTGTTGGCCCTGGCCCTCGACCACATGGAGGACCGCTTCAGGGAACTGCTGGACGCCTGCCTAGCGTCCGGACGGTTCCCTGACTGCTGGAAAAGCGGGAAGCTGGTACTCCTGCAGAAGCCTGGACGGCCCACCGATTCGGCCGCAGCCTTCAGGCCCATAGTGTTGCTCGACGAGGCGGGTAAGTTGTTCGAGAAAATTCTCGCTACCCGAATCGTCGAGCACCTCACTACAGTGGGGCCCGACCTGTCGGATGCCCAATTCGGTTTCCGAACGGGGCGTTCGACGGTTGATGCAATTCTGCATTTGAGGGCTGCCGCCGAAGAGGTGGTGAGCCGCGGCGGAGTGTTGTTGGCGGTGTCGTTGGACATCGCCAACGCATTCAATAGTCTGCCATTCAGCTGCATCAGGGAGGCGCTCCGATATCACGGGGTGCCCGTCTATCTGAGGCGGCTGGTGGCGGACTATCTGCAGGAGAGACGCGTCTTGTACGAGGACTGCGACGGACGTGTGCTGCAGAGGCCCATGTCGTGCGGTGTTCCTCAGGGGTCGGTCCTCGGGCCGCTCCTGTGGAACATCGGCTATGATTGGGTCCTCCGCGGAGTCTTTCCTCCGGGGCTGGGCGTCATCTGCTATGCGGATGACACTCTTGTCACGGCCCCGGGGGAAAGCTTCGAGGAGGCGGCGCAGCTGGCCACCGTGGGTGTCTCCCAGGTGGTCGATCGCATCGAGGCGTTGGGCCTGCGGGTGGCGGTGGAGAAGACGGAGGCTCTATATTTCCATGGGCCTCGTCGCCGCCCGCCGCCCCGCGCCTCGATTATGATCCGTTCGGTTCTCGTACCAGTGGGGGCCCGGATTAAATATCTGGGCCTAATAATCGACTCAAGGTGGCACTTCGACGAGCACTTCCGAATGCTCTCCCCGAAGCTCGTCGGCACTGCATCCGCCCTGGGTAGGCTTTTGCCAAACCTGGGCGGAGCCAGTATCGGCTGTCGACGGCTATACACCGGGGTGATCCGGTCAATGGCGCTGTATGGCGCACCAGTGTGGGCGGACGCCCTGACTGCCCGCAATAGGCCCTACCTGTTAAGGGCCCAGCGTATCGTGGCGGTCAGGGCTATACGCGGGTACCGCACCGTTTCGACGGAAGCGGCCTGCGCATTGGCCGGAACACCCCCATGGGACTTGGAGGCGGAAGTGCTCGCCGAAGTTTATCGGCAGACGACACAATATAGGGCGGGTAGTGGCAGTCGGCCCCCGCCCGAAGAGGTCCGCGGGTGGCGAGATGCCGCCCGCCAAGCCATCATGGCTGACTGGTCGTCCCGGCTGGAGTCCCCGAGTGCAGGTCATCGCACCGTGGCGGCGCTCCAGCCGGTCATTGTCGAGTGGACGGAGAGGCAGCACGGGACCCTTTCCTTCCGACTGACTCAGATGCTTTCCGAGCACGGCTGCTTCGGAAAGTATCTGTACTCGGTCGCTAGGAGGGAATCGAGTCCCGCCTGCCATCACTGTCCCTGCCGCGAGGACACGGCGCAGCACACGCTCGAGGCTTGTCCAGCTTGGGCGGTGCAGCGCCGAGACCTCGTGGCAATAGTGGGAGTCGATCTCTCGCTGCCGGCCATCCTGCGCTCCATGGCCCGCAGCGAGAGTTGTTTCACCGCGGTCGCATCTTTCTGCGAGGAAGTCATCTCGCAGAAGGAGGCGGCGGAGAGGATCAGAGAGGCAGACGGCCTCGCAGATCTAATCCGCCGCCGGCGAACCGGGCGGCGTGCGCGCGCATTCTTGCGCCTCATGCCGCCCTAGTGTGGCCGCGGGTGGATGGGCCGGGGTTTGCCCTCCACCCGCAGTAGAGCCCCCCGCGAAGGGGTGATGTCCCGGTGTGCCTGGACATCGCCTAGAAGACGGGCCCGCACCGCACCTTTGCGGGCCAGCGCTTGGGTGTTCCGTCGATGAGTGCGAAGTATTTCCGACGGTTCACTCACTAAGTCGCAGTGTATGGCACACGGCAGGTTGTTTTAGTGTGGTGAGAGCCCCACATAACCGCGCGGCGTCCCCGCGCTGCGCGGTATGCGGAAGGTACATTTTTTCCTGCCTGAACAAAAAAAAAAAAAAAAAAAAAAAGGTTAGGTTAGGTTAGGTTAGGTTAGGTTTTTTTTTTTTTTTTTTTTTTTTTACGTGAGGAATGCTATTAGGCATGCTACCTCCGATATGGGGGGTATCTGGAGGCCGTATGTGGGACTCACCTCTTCGGGGCATACCCACTAAACCTCACGATGTCCACTTCATCGCCTTCAGGTCAGATCACAGGATAGGCAGGCGTTTGCTCACTGCGATCCGGCCGGCGTTGCCCAGCGAGCGGGCTCGACTCCCAGGGGTTGGGCCAGTGCCCTTCCCCTGTAACGTCACATGTTAGCGCCCCCTGAACACTAGGGGCGCCACATCGCGGGGCCATTATTAGGTCGGTGGATCCCCCGATCCTCCTTCCAAGGCCAGGCGGCTGGCGTACTGCATACGCCGCCGCCCCGACGCTGTGGGCCGACGAGGAGGAAGCGTCAAACCGCTACGCTCCCTCTCTCTGAGCGTCTCTCGTTTTGCCGTCATGACTGTCTCAGCGAATGAGACGACGGCGGCCCAGCCCTCTTCGCTGTCGACCATGGCGCGAACCACGGCCGGCAGCGAGAGGTCTTGTCCTATCTTACCTACTAGAGCCGAACGCTCCCCGCTCCAAGCCGTGCACACGACGCGCGTATGCTCCGCCGTGTCCACAGCCCCACCGCTACAGTGGCGACACGTAGGCTCCGGCTCGATGCCGACCACCTCCCACAAGTACTTCCCGAAGCAGCCGTGCCCCGTTAAGAGTTGTGTAAGGTGGAACGTTAGAGTCCCGTGCCGCCTTTCGACGTAGGGCCGCAGAATGGGTTGGATGGCCGAAACCAGTTCCTTCCCCACCGCGGACCCCTCTAGTCGGGTCGACCACCTTTCGAAGAGAACGTCGCGAGCTTGCGCTCTCCAAGTTCCGATCTCCTCCATGGTTGGCCAACCCCCGCCCCTGCGTACCAGAGTACTTCGCCGGTAAACCTGCGACAGTACCCCCGCCTCGAGATCCCACGGTAGACTGGCTGCGATTGCGCAAGCCGCCTCGTACGACACCGTACAGTACGCCCGAGCCGCTCTTTGCGCTATGGCTCGCTGCGGGCGCCGCAGCAAGACCATATTCTGAGCGCTCAGAGCATCTGCCCATATCGGCGCACCGTACAGTGCTTTCGAACGCAACACTCCGTCGTACAGGCGACGGCACGCACTACCCGGTCCCCCTTTGTTGGGGAGGAGCCTTGCGAGCATTCCGGCGTAGGCTAAAAGTTTCGGAGCCAGTTGCCGAAAGTGCTCCACAAACCCCCACCGACTGTCGAGAACGAGTCCTAAATACTTCATCCTCGACCCGACAGCGATGGAGGTGCCCCCTACCACGATTTTTGCGCCTACAGGTGGAGGTCTCCGAGGCCCGTGGAAAAACAGAGCCTCAGATTTTTCGAGAGCCACCCGGAGCCCTAACGCCTTGATGCGGCGCACTACTTGCGCCACACCAGCCGTGGCCAGCACCGCCGCATCGCGAAAATTGGGGGCCCGCGCGGTGACCAGGGTATCGTCGGCATAACAAAGTATACCAACTCCCCGGAGATTTGCACCGCGCAGGACCCAGTCGAATCCGATGTTCCACAGGAGAGGCCCGAGGACCGACCCCTGTGGAACACCGCATGACATCTCTCGCCGGACGAGCCGATCGCGCGACGGATACGCGATCGCGCGCCCGACGAAGTAGTCCCCGAGCACTTGCCTAAGGTACTCGGGAACCTTGTGGTACCTAAGTGCCTCCGCGACAGTCGCCCAAGGAAGCGTGTTAAACGCATTCGCGATATCCTGCGAGACCGCAAGGACCACTTCTCCCTGGTCGACTGCCTCCCCCACGCGTTCCCGCAAGTGCGAAATGGCATCTAGGGTTGACCTCCCGCGGCGAAAACCAAATTGACCGTCGTGCAAGTCTGGTCCTACCCCCTCCAGGTGCTTGACGAGACGAGCACTGATCACCCGCTCGAACAGCTTGCTCATCTCGTCAAGCAGTACTATCGGGCGGTAGGCCGACGGTGACTCTTTTGGGCGGCCGTTCTTACCGAGAAGAACGAGCTTCCCGATCTTCCAAGTACGCGGGAATCTCCCCCCCGTCAGACATTCCGTCATGAGGGATCGCGTATCCTCCCCGATAATCGGCATCACCGAGGTGATCAGCCGTCCAGGTACTCCGTCCGGGCCTGGGGCGCCGTTCTTCGCCTTGAGTCGCAGAACGGCCACCTCCAGTTCCTCCTCGGACACGGGAGGAATGACCTCCGCCGCTGTTGGCTCCTGGTTACGTGACGACATGGTCGGAGGGACCCATTCGTCTGCCGCCGGAAATAGGGTGCTGACCACTTGTCCTACGAACGAGGGCTCCAGAGACCTGGTGAGTGGGGGCGCCCACGGTCGGAGCTTGTGGCTCATGACCTTGTATGGCCGCCCCCATGGATCTCTGTCGAGTGTCTCAAGCCACTCCCTCCAGGCCTCCTCCTTAGCCGACTTGATCGCTGCGCTGTAGACCGCACGGGCGGCCTGCCACGCAGCGCGAAGCTCCGCTTCCAAGACCAGGTCCCTAACCCGTCTTCCCCGGGCACGAGTGTACCGGCGTTGCGATGCCCAGCTCGCTTGCCGAAGCTCAGCGAGGTGCGGGCGCCACCAGTACACCTGTCTCCGAGGAGGAACCGGCCTTGCCCTAATCATAGCCGCGTCACAGACGCGAGTCAGCGAATCCTGGAGCTGCTCCGATTTTGCGTCCACGTCCAGATGGGTAGTGCCGGCACCAGCCCACCGTTCCACGATGGCCGCCTCGATAGCCAGCTCCCGATCCAGCGTGGCTACTCGCCAGCGCGGATTTTCTCCGCTAAGGGGACAATTACTTGACCATGCAGCCGTCGCGGGCGAGGAGGAAATGTCGAACCGAATATATCGGTGATCGGACAAGTTCTCCTCTCCCTCGAAGACTCTCCAGTTACGCGCCCTGCGCGCCAGCGCGGGGCTGGCGAACGTCAGGTCAATAATCGAGGGGCTCCTTGGGGCCCTAAGAACGTGTTCACCGTCCCCCTGTTGAGGAGCACCACGCCAGTAGACACCGCCCACTCTTCCAACGCTTCTCCTCTATCGTCGGTGACCGGTGATCCCCAAGCACGCGAGTGTGCGTTGAAGTCTCCGGCGATCACTACATGAGCGGGGTGCACCCCTTCCACCATACCCCCGATTTCTAAGAGCAGTTGCTCGAAGTCGGCGAGGGTTTTGCTGGGAGGGCAGTACACCCCGATCACTGCGATGCCGCCTAAAGTGACCGTCACACATCCCCGGCCCCTCAAGACCTTCTCGAAGGGAGCGGAGCCGGGGACGTGCAGTTGCGTAACGATCGCAACTGAGCCGTCGAGGTCACTCGCCCAGTCGTCGCGGGGGCGAACGTAGTACGGATCGGAGATCACCGTAACCGACGCCTGCCACTGCGCCATGCACTGGAACAAATTGTCCTGAGCTCCGACGCAGTGGTTGATGTTCGCCTGCAGGAAGGAGATAGTCGCCATTTATGAGTGGGCCGTATCCATCGCCTCCTCGGTCTGCGAGAGATCGACAGACTGCGAGGGCGCCACGGGGCCACCCTTCGCCGCCTGCCGTCCCTGGGGTCGCTTGCCCCGCTTCTGGTCACCCGCTGCGCAGTCTTTGCTGCCCAGCCGGTGACCAGACGCCTTGCCCCCTGCCGCGCATATCGGACAGTGGGGTTCGGCAGTGCACGCTGCGGCCGCATGGCCGGGCTTGCCGCAGTTGAAGCAAAGCCCGCTGCGGTCAATGCCCACAGTGCACTTCACTCCGATGTGGCCCGGTTCCAGACAGCGGAAGCACCGCTGCTGTCTGGGCTCTAAGAGTGTTGGTCGGACGACCGACCACCCGACCAAGATTCGGCGACCATCGGTCACCCTTTGGGCTGCGGCGGTAGGGCACTTAACCCAGACCGACCCCAGCCCACCAGGTGGGCGATTGATCTCGCCAACCTTTACGGCCTCTGTGGCACACCCTCCCTCGGCTGCGATGGCCGATGCCACTTTCGCTTTAGTGGCCGCGTCATCCAGGCCGGAAATGCGCAATTCTGCACATTTTTCCGGTCGAGATACGCGGACCACGTCGCCCAAAACTTTTTTGAGCTCGGTGGCTAGCCCGTTCGCCTTTTCGGCGTTACCGGCGCCAGCCACCTCGAGGATCCGTGCCCCCGTCGCCGCCTTGCGGAAGCGGACACCATCGATCCCTAGGCCTTTGAGATCGATGGATTTTTCCGCCTCCGCAAGGACGGCCGCATATGTTGCGCCCTGCTCCACCGCGCCAGGCTGCAGGGTGATGACCACTGCAGCCGTTCGCGGGCGGCGGAGTTTAGGGCTCGCCTTTTTTGGGGCCACAGCCGGAGCGGGTTTCGCTGCCGGCTTAGTGGGGCCCCGCTTGGCCACCAGAGTCCATCCCTCGTCCATCGACGAGGGGGGAGGTGGCAGCGGACGAGGTTGGTGAGCAGCAGCTGCCTGTTTGGCAGCAGCACTCTTCCTCGTTTTCTTTTTTTTGTTGCCTGGGGCAGTCTCCGAGGTTGAAGGCAACCTCGAAGGTTGTGCCTGCTCAGGCACGGACGCCGCGGGTTTTGCCACCTTAGGTGGCGCCTGCTTAGGCGTAGATGCCGCAGGTGTGGCCACCACAGGTGTCGCCCCGCGAGCGGCCTTGGCCTTGGCCTTAGCCTTGGCCTTAGACGCGGGGGGTGCGGTGGGCGCCGACGCGGGGAGCGCTGGCTCTTCGACGCCTATGGCCGAAGAGGACGCGGAGGCAGCTGCGGCAGCATTCCGTATGTCCGCCTGAAGCGGAGGACGGAGCCGTTTCTCGGGTAACAGGCGGTCCTGTATCCCCTCGAGCCGCGCGTCGACCATGAACGCGATCTCGTCGCGACTCATAGTGAGGGGAGCCGAGTCCGCCCGCTCCCTCAAAACACCTATCTCAGCTCGGAGGGTGACCAGCTCGGCCTGAAGCCTGGCCACCTCGTCCGTCTCAGTGCGAGACCTCAACTCGCGAGCGTACTCCAAGATAGAGCTTGCCGCGAGATTGAGGTCCCGCACATATTGACCCTTCAGACGGGACGATTTCTTCGCCACCGTCTGAACGGTCCCTACGGCTGCCTCTATGGCTTGCGTCAACTCCTCAGCCCGAAGGTGAGCAGCTGACACGGTCGACTCGGTTTGCGGTTTGTGCGGTTTTAGAAGGAATGACTCCTTCTGCTGCCGCAGCTCCTCCGCCAGTTCCTCCTCTGCCCGAAGTTGGAGCTCTCGCTCCTTGGCCAGGTTGAGCTCGGCCTTGGCTTTCGCCAGGCCGACATACTGGCCTGTGGTCGGGGGACGACCGCGCAGTTTCTTGCCACCGACCTCAGCGGCATCCACACGGTCTCCCGACTCGGAGCAGTCCCCGTCCGACGCAGAGTTTAAGCGTTTCCGCCAAAGTCTGCCCGGGGAGGACGGCCGCGAGTCGACAGACACCACCGTGCCGACGCTGGTGTCGGTAGAAGACTCCGACAGAGTTTGCGTCCTAGCGCCTAGACGAGGCAGTAGGACGCGCGCCTCCTTGCAAACCCCTGGGAGGGAGGATTGAGACCTTTCGGTCCCTCTCCCCGACCCCTCAGGGTTAAAAGCCCCCAGGAGGGGAGATCGGGGCCTTTCGGCCCCTTTCCCCGTCCCCTTAGGGTCACGCGCACCTCGGAGAGGAGAGCGGGACCTCTCAGTCCCACTCCCCGCCCCCTGAGGGCCAGAACACTCGTCAGACATCGTTTCCGATGTCAGACGACCTCTAACCGTATTGGCGCTGAGAAGCACCGTTTTGTTGGTACTGAAAAGTACCGCAAGCTCAGAAGTAACTGATCGCTCTAAATGCCCCTCAAGTATCGAGCCAGAGATTCGGTCACCCGCCTGCCACTCCGTTACGGTGGTCAGGTCGGGGTCCAGGGCCGGACGACAAGGACGTACTCAAAGCTCACTTACGGGGGCCCGCCCCAGGTTAGGTTTTTTTTTTTTTTTTTTTTTTACGTGAGGAATGCTATTAGGCATGCTACCTCCGATATGGGGGGTATCTGGAGGCCGTATGTGGGACTCACCTCTTCGGGGCATACCCACTAAACCTCACGATGTCCACTTTATCGCCTTCAGGTCAGATCACAGGATAGGCAGGCGTTTGCTCACTGCGATCCGGCCGGCGTTGCCCAGCGAGCGGGCTCGACTCCCAGGGGTTGGGCCAGTGCCCTTCCCCTGTAACGTCACATGTTAGCGCCCCCTGAACACTAGGGGCGCCACATCGCGGGGCCATTATTAGGTCGGTGGATCCCCCGATCCTCCTTCCAAGGCCAGGCGGCTGGCGTACTGCATACGCCGCCGCCCCGACGCTGTGGGCCGACGAGGAGGAAGCGTCAAACCGCTACGCTCCCTCTCTCTGAGCGTCTCTCGTTTTGCCGTCATGACTGTCTCAGCGAATGAGACGACGGCGGCCCAGCCCTCTTCGCTGTCGACCATGGCGCGAACCACGGCCGGCAGCGAGAGGTCTTGTCCTATCTTACCTACTAGAGCCGAACGCTCCCCGCTCCAAGCCGTGCACACGACGCGCGTATGCTCCGCCGTGTCCACAGCCCCACCGCTACAGTGGCGACACGTAGGCTCCGGCTCGATGCCGACCACCTCCCACAAGTACTTCCCGAAGCAGCCGTGCCCCGTTAAGAGTTGTGTAAGGTGGAACGTTAGAGTCCCGTGCCGCCTTTCGACGTAGGGCCGCAGAATGGGTTGGATGGCCGAAACCAGTTCCTTCCCCACCGCGGACCCCTCTAGTCGGGTCGACCACCTTTCGAAGAGAACGTCGCGAGCTTGCGCTCTCCAAGTTCCGATCTCCTCCATGGTTGGCCAACCCCCGCCCCTGCGTACCAGAGTACTTCGCCGGTAAACCTGCGACAGTACCCCCGCCTCGAGATCCCACGGTAGACTGGCTGCGATTGCGCAAGCCGCCTCGTACGACACCGTACAGTACGCCCGAGCCGCTCTTTGCGCTATGGCTCGCTGCGGGCGCCGCAGCAAGACCATATTCTGAGCGCTCAGAGCATCTGCCCATATCGGCGCACCGTACAGTGCTTTCGAACGCAACACTCCGTCGTACAGGCGACGGCACGCACTACCCGGTCCCCCTTTGTTGGGGAGGAGCCTTGCGAGCATTCCGGCGTAGGCTAAAAGTTTCGGAGCCAGTTGCCGAAAGTGCTCCACAAACCCCCACCGACTGTCGAGAACGAGTCCTAAATACTTCATCCTCGACCCGACAGCGATGGAGGTGCCCCCTACCACGATTTTTGCGCCTACAGGTGGAGGTCTCCGAGGCCCGTGGAAAAACAGAGCCTCGGATTTTTCGAGAGCCACCCGGAGCCCGAGCGCCTTGATGCGGCGCACTATTTGCGCCACACCAGCCGTGGCCAGCACCGCCGCATCGCGAAAATGAGGGGCCCGCGCGGTGACCAGGGTATCGTCGGCATAACAAAGTATACCGACTCCCCGGAGATTTGCACCGCGTAGGACCCAGTCGAATCCGATGTTCCACAGGAGAGGGCCGAGGACCGACCCCTGTGGAACACCGCATGACATCTCTCGCCGGACGAGCCGATCGCGCGACGGATACGTGATCGCGCGCCCGACGAAGTAGTCCCCGAGCACTTGCCTAAGGTACTCGGGAACCTTGTGGTACCTAAGTGCCTCCGCGACAGTCGCCCAAGGAAGCGTGTTAAACGCATTCGCGATATCCAGCGAAACCGCAAGGACCACTTCTCCCTGGTCGACTGCCTCCCCCACGCGTTCCCGCAAGTGCGAAATGGCATCTAGGGTTGACCTCCCGCGGCGAAAACCAAATTGACCGTCGTGCAAGTCTGGTCCTACCCCCTCCAGGTGCTTGACGAGACGAGCACTGATCACCCGCTCGAACAGCTTGCTCATCTCGTCAAGCAGTACTATCGGGCGGTAGGCCGACGGTGACTCTTTTGGGCGGCCGTTCTTACCGAGAAGAACGAGCTTCCCGATCTTCCAAGTACGCGGGAATCTCCCCCCCGTCAGACATTCCGTCATGAGGGATCGCGTATCCTCCCCGATAATCGGCATCACCGAGGTGATCAGCCGTCCAGGTACTCCGTCCGGGCCTGGGGCGCCGTTCTTCGCCTTGAGTCGCAGAACGGCCACCTCCAGTTCCTCCTCGGACACGGGAGGAATGACCTCCGCCGCTGTTGGCTCCTGGTTACGTGACGACATGGTCGGAGGGACCCATTCGTCTGCCGCCGGAAATAGGGTGCTGACCACTTGTCCTACGAACGAGGGCTCCAGAGACCTGGTGAGTGGGGGCGCCCACGGTCGGAGCTTGTGGCTCATGACCTTGTATGGCCGCCCCCATGGATCTCTGTCGAGTGTCTCAAGCCACTCCCTCCAGGCCTCCTCCTTAGCCGACTTGATCGCTGCGCTGTAGACCGCACGGGCGGCCTGCCACGCAGCGCGAAGCTCCGCTTCCAAGACCAGGTCCCTAACCCGTCTTCCCCGGGCACGAGTGTACCGGCGTTGCGATGCCCAGCTCGCTTGCCGAAGCTCAGCGAGGTGCGGGCGCCACCAGTACACCTGTCTCCGAGGAGGAACCGGCCTTGCCCTACTCATAGCCGCGTCACAGACGCGAGTCAGCGAATCCTGGAGCTGCTCCGATTTTGCGTCCACGTCCAGATGGGTAGTGCCGGCACCAGCCCACCGTTCCACGATGGCCGCCTCGATAGCCAGCTCCCGATCCAGCGTGGCTACTCGCCAGCGCGGATTTTCTCCGCTAAGGGGACGGTTACTTGACCATGCAGCCGTCGCGGGCGAGGAGGAAATGTCGAACCGAATATATCGGTGATCGGACAAGTTCTCCTCTCCCTCGAAGACTCTCCAGTTGCGCACCCTGCGTGCCAGCGCGGGGCTGGCGAACGTCAGGTCAATAATCGATGTGCCTCCTTGGGGCCCTATAAACGTGTTCACCGTCCCCCTGTTGAGGAGCACCACGCCAGTAGACACCGCCCACTCTTCCAACGCTTCTCCTCTATCGTCGGTGTCCGGTGATCCCCAAGCACGCGAGTGCGCGTTGAAGTCTCCGGCAATCACGACATGAGCGGGGTGCACCCCTTCCACCATACCCCCGATTTCTAAGAGCAGTTGCTCGAAGTCGGCGAGGGTTTTGCTGGGAGGGCAGTACACCCCGATCACTGCGATGCCGCCTAAAGTGACCGTCACACATCCCCGGCCCCTCAAGACCTTCTCGAAGGGAGCGGAGCCGGGGACGTGCAGTTGCGTAACGATCGCAACTGAGCCGTCGAGGTCACTCGCCCAGTCGTCGCGGGGGCGAACGTAGTACGGATCGGAGATCACCGTAACCGACGCCTGCCACTGCGCCATGCACTGGAACAAATTGTCCTGAGCTCCGACGCAGTGGTTGATGTTCGCCTGCAGGAAGGAGATAGTCGCCATTTATGAGTGGGCCGTATCCATCGCCTCCTCGGTCTGCGAGAGATCGACAGACTGCGGGGGCGCCACGGGGCCACCCTTCGCCGCCTGCCGTCCCTGGGGTCGCTTGCCCCGCTTCTGGTCACCCGCTGCGCAGTCTTTGCTGCCCAGCCGGTGACCAGACGCCTTGCCCCCTGCCGCGCATATCGGACAGTGGGGTTCGGCAGTGCACGCTGCGGCCGCATGGCCGGGCTTGCCGCAGTTGAAGCAAAGCCCGCTGCGGTCAATGCCCACAGTGCACTTCACTCCGATGTGGCCCGGTTCCAGACAACGGAAGCACCGCTGCTGTCTGGGCTCTAAGAGTGTTGGTCGGACGACCGACCACCCGACCAAGATTCGGCGACCATCGGTCACCCTTTGGGCTGCGGCGGTAGGGCACTTAAGCCAGACCGATCCCAGCCTACCAGTTGGGCGATTAATCTCGCCAACCTTCACGGCCTCTACGGCACACCCACCCTCGGCTGCGATGGCCGATGCAATTTTCTCCTTAGTGGCCGTATCATCCAGGCCGGAGATGCGCAGTTCTGCACATTTCTCCGGTCGGGATACGCGGACCACGTCGCCCAAAACTTTTTTGAGCTCGGTGGCTAGCCCGTTCGCCTTTTCGGCGTTACCGGCGCCAGCCACCTCGAGGATCCGTGCCCCCGTCGCCGCCTTGCGGAAGCGGACACCATCGATCCCTAGGCCTTTGAGATCGATGGATTTTTCCGCCTCCGCAAGGACGGCCGCATATGTTGCGCCCTGCTCCACCGCGCCAGGCTGCAGGGTGATGACCACTGCAGCCGTTCGCGGGGGGCGGAGTTTAGGGCTCGCCTTTTTTGAGGCCACAGCCGGAGCGGGTTTCGCTGCCGGCTTAGTGGGGCCCCGCTTGGCCACCAGAGTCCATCCCTCGTCCATCGACGAGGGGGGAGGTGGCAGCGGACGAGGTTGTTGGGCGGCAGCTGCCTGTTTGGCAGCAGCGCTCTTCCTCGTTTTCTTCTTTTTTTTGCCTGGGGCAGTCTCCGAGGTTGAAGGCAACCTCGAAGGTTGTGCCTGCTCAGGCACGGACGCCGCGGGTTTGGCCACCTTAGGTGGCGCCTGCTTAGGCGTAGATGCCGCAGGTGTAGCCACCACAGGTGTCGCCCCGCGAGCGGCCTTGGCCTTGGCCTTAGCCTTGGCCTTAGACGCGGGGGGTGCAGTGGGCGCCGACGCGGGGAGCGCTGACTCTTCTACGCCTATGGCAGAAGAGGGTGCGGAGGCAGCAGCGGCGGCATTCCGAATGTCCGCCTGAAGCGGAGGACGGAGCCGTTTTTCGGGTAACAGGCGGTCCTGTATCCCCTCGAGCCGCGCGTCGACCATGAACGCGATCTCGTCGCGACTCATAGTGAGGGGAGCCGAGTCCGCCCGCTCCCTCAAAACTCCTATTTCGGCACGGAGGGTGACCAGCTCGGCCTGAAGCCTGGCCACCTCGTCCGACTCTGTGCGAGACCTCAACTCGCGAGCGTACTCCAGGATGGAGCTTGCCGCGAGATTGAGGTCCCGCACATATTGACCCTTCAGACGTGACGACTTTTTCGCCACCGTCTGAACGGTCCCTACGGCTGCCTCTATGGCTTGCGTCAACTCCTCAGCCCGAAGGTGAGCAGCTGACACGGTCGACTCGGTTTGCGGTTTGTGCGGTTTTAGAAGGAATGACTCCTTCTGCTGCCGCAGCTCCTCCGCCAGTTCCTCCTCTGCCCGAAGTTGGAGCTCTCGCTCCTTGGCCAGGTTGAGCTCGGCCTTGGCTTTCGCCAGGCCGACATACTGGCCTGTGGTCGGGGGACGACCGCGCAGTTTCTTGCCACCGACCTCAGCGGCATCCACACGGTCTCCCGACTCGGAGCAGTCCCCGTCCGACGCAGAGTTTAAGCGTTTCCGCCAAAGTCTGCCCGGGGAGGACGGCCGCGAGTCGACAGACACCACCGTGCCGACGCTGGTGTCGGTAGAAGACTCCGACAGAGTTTGCGTCCTAGCGCCTAGACGAGGCAGTAGGACGCGCGCCTCCTTGCAAACCCCTGGGAGGGAGGATTGAGACCTTTCGGTCCCTCTCCCCGACCCCTCAGGGTTAAAAGCCCCCAGGAGGGGAGATCGGGGCCTTTCGGCCCCTTTCCCCGTCCCCTTAGGGTCACGCGCACCTCGGAGAGGAGAGCGGGACCTCTCAGTCCCACTCCCCGCCCCCTGAGGGCCAGAACACTCGTCAGACATCGTTTCCGATGTCAGACGACCTCTAACCGTATTGGCGCTGAGAAGCACCGTTTTGTTGGTACTGAAAAGTACCGCAAGCTCAGAAGTAACTGATCGCTCTAAATGCCCCTCAAGTATCGAGCCAGAGATTCGGTCACCCGCCTGCCACTCCGTTACGGTGGTCAGGTCGGGGTCCAGGGCCGGACGACAAGGACGTACTCACAGCTCACTTACGGGGGCCCGCCCCACCCCAGGTTAGGTTAGGTTAGGTTAGGTTAGGTTAGGTTAGGTTAGGTTAGGTTGGGGGGGGGTGCGACGGAACACCTCCTCGCGGTGCACCCTGGGCAACGTGGGCGATGACGCATCATTGATTGCTCCTCTGGAGTAGCTGGCGTCAACGTCGACGGCTAACGTTCCAGCCCTTTTCAGGGCTAGCTGACCCCATTGCACGAGGGGGTCGTGGTATGGCGGGCCTGCTAGGCCCGCGAGGGATCCGCGAGGATCCCAGATCCGAAAGGATCGAGGGACGGGTCGGCCCACTGCTCGCGCAGGGGCTGACAGGCATTCGTGCCGCCGTCGGTGATGGGAGGCGTGGCTGCCCTCCCGCGTCGCGTAATCTCCGGGTGATCGTCAAGGACCTGCATGCTAGCCACATGCGGGAAGATGTGATCTCGGAGGACGCGGGGCTTGCCTTCATTGGCCGGCCCGCGACAAGGAAAAGTCTATAAGACCCGACAGCGAAGTCGTAAAAACCTGTGGACACCTGGGGACCTCCACAGTATGTACCCCACTTCCCGGAATGAGCGTCACCCGGGAAGTGTATTTAGTTCGTCTCATACTCGTGGGACTTTTATGGATATTGTCAAATCAAAAACCCAAAAACCCAAACCAAAAAAGAAGAGCTCCAGAGCGAGCACCAAAGCAGAGGAGGTCGCTAAAGGCGACGGTGAGCTTCCAAAGGCCACTCCGGCCTCTGGAAGTGGTCAGGTTAGGACGGCAGCCTTTTGGCAGCCGGTGGTTGCACTGGCACGTGCACCCAGCGTCCAATCGCTGGGCGAGGTGGAAGTGGACGCAGGCACGTCAAGTGCTGCTACCTCGGTGAGGGGTTCAACGACTTCGTTGAACCTCTCGTCGGAATTTTGGGGGGCGCGGAAGCGCCCACTGGTTGGTTCGACGGAGGACCTAGATGGCTCCTTCGAGTTTAGCGGGGTGCTTCCGCCCCCTGCGAAGCTCTCCAGCGCAGGCAGGGGCCGATCGAGGCCGGGCACCCCGGACTTGAGAGTCAGTGCCACCCGCAAGGCTGAACTGGCGCAGCGGCGCCAAGAGGAAGAGCAGGCTGCGCTGGGGCGAGTTGAGCAGCTTACTGCCGAGCTCACCTCGAGCGCGGAGCGTGGTGGCAACCCGCACTCTGCAGCGGAGCTGCTGCAGAGGTCTCAAAAGAGTGTGGCCATAATTTTGGACGTGGCCACAAAATCGTCGCAGTTGAAGGGCACCTACCAAAAGGCGCTCAAGGTGGCAGCCTCTGCGCTGCTCGAGAATGCGGAGGTCCTCCAAGGCCGCACGGTTGATGATGAAAACCGGCGGCTATGGGTGGCGTACAACCGCTTAAATGCGGAGAACCTCCACTTGCAAGAGCAGATGCGGCAGATGGAGACGGAGATACGCCGGCTGACACAGGCTCAGCGGGCGTCCACGTCGGTATCTGCATCTGCCTTGCCGGTGGCAATGCCTGCAGCGCCTACATCGCCTGTAGTGCCCTCTTCGCCTGTTGCACCAAGGTTGGCCTCTACTTCTGTGGCCCCCACAGCATCTCCCTCGGCCCTGTTCTCACAGGAGCAAATGAGGGAGATTATGCTGAGCGTAGGCCCTATGATAGGTGCGCGATTGGAAGCTTTGGAGGCGAGGCTGCCTCCGGAGCCGCGTCGCCTATCAACTGCGGCGATGAGACGGACGCAGCCGCCTTCCTCCGTGGCTGTAGCCGTGCGTCCGGACCAGGGCCAGGGTGCCCAGGCGGGGCGTCCCTCGGGACCTGCTGCAGCAGCTCGTCCTAGGGAGAGTTTCCCTCCCCTGAGACCGGTGGCGGTACAGACGTCCTCGCGGGCCCCTGCCCGAGCGCAACGTTCCGCTCCTCCTGTGGCACCCACAGTTGCCACTTCGACTCCCGTTCCCTCTACCTCCGCCCAACCGGACAGTGAGGGCTTCCAGGTGGTTGAGCGGAGGAAGAGGAAGAACAAAAAGAAGAAAAAGAAGGAAAAGACGACTGCGGCTGAGGTAGCCGCAGCCTCACAAGCCGGTGGCACAAAGGCCCGGAAGCCGAGGCTAACGCCGCCGAAAACTGCCGCCGTGGTTATCACGGTGGGGCCGGAGGCGGTGGAGCGAGGCCTGAGCTACGGCGAGGTCCTCCAGCGGGCCCGTCGCGGCATTGACGTCTCCGATATCGGAGGCGTTGGTGCCCGGACGCGCCTCGCCCGTACGGGAGCTCGTATTCTTGAGTTCCCGGGTGAGGAGGGTGCTAGGAGGGCCGACGTCGTGGCCGAAAAATTGCGGGGTCTCTTCGACGGGGTGGAGGGCGTGAGGATCGCCAGGCCCACCAAATGCGCCGAGGTGCGCATTTCGGGTCTGGCGGACTTTACCACGCCTGACGATGTCCGGGAGGCAATAGCCTCCACCACCAATTGTGGTCCGGAGCAAGTCAGGGTGGGCCCCATCCGCCCCGGTCCCGGTGGCGTTGGTGCGATTTGGGCGAGCTGCCCAGTAGCGTCGGTCAAGGCCTTGGCCGACGCCGGAAGACTCCTCGTGGGCTGGATTTCAGCCAGGGTCACGGTCCTGGCGAGCCGGCCCATGAGGTGTTTCAAATGCATGGCACCTGGGCACGCTCGCCCAAAATGCACTAGTTGCTTTGACTGCAGCGGATTGTGCTTCCGCTGCGGTCAGCCCGGGCATAAGGTGGCGGAATGCTCTGCTGCCCCTCGTTGCCCGGCGTGCGCCGCGGGCAATCTGCCCGCAAACCACATGGTGGGCCGGGAGGGCTGCAAACAGCCCCGCATCCCGACTTCCGGGCAAAGGGCTGGTCGATCGACCGAGCCCGCTCCCAGTGGTGCATTGCCACCATCGTCGTCGCCGTTGCACATGGAGGAGGATGTTGTAGTCGAGATCCATTAATGGACCGCGACTGCAACATCCTTCAAGTGTACCTAAGCCACTGCGCCGGTGCGCAGGACCTACTCCTGCAAAACATGGCGCAGTGGTCGATGGGCCTTGCCGTAGCCGCGGATCCGTACATCGTCCCGAACCGCCCCAACGGTTCATTTTCGGTGGACGGAAACGTGGCAATCGTCTCCTCCACGGCGCTTCATTTCCCCCCCTTGTCGCCAAGAGACAAGGGTCCGGGAGATGTCGCCGCCGACCAACCGGAGGTTGAGCGATTTCGGGGACTTCATCCTTGGACTGAAGACCTCGATGCGGCAAGTGACCTTAGGTCACGTGCTGGTCGTGGGGGACTCCAACGCCTGGTCTGGGCGTGGGGGTCCTCCAGGGCCGGCTGCCGCGGCGACGTCGTTAGGTGTTTCACCGCGGTCGCGTCCTTCTGCGAGGTAGTCATCTCGCGGAAGGAGGCGGCGGAGAAGATCAACGAGGCAGACTGCCTCGCAGATCTGATCTGCCGCTCGCGAACTGGGCGGCGTGGACGCGCATTCTTGCGCCTCATGCCGCCCTAGTGGGGCCGTGGGTGGATGGGCCGGGGATTGCCCTCCACCCGCAGTAGAGCCCCCCGCGAAGGGGTGATGTCCTGGTGTGCCTGGACATCGCCTAGAAGACGGGCCCGCACCGCACCTTTGCGGGCCGGCGCTTGAGTGTTCCGTCGATGAGTGCGAAGTATTTCCGACGGTTCACTCACTAAGTCGCAGTGTATGGCACACGGCAGGTTGTTTTAGTGTGGTGAGAGCCCCACATAACCGCGCGGCGTCCCCGCGCCGCGCGGTATGCGGATGAGGTACATTTTTTCCTGCCTGAACAAAAAAAAAAAAAAAAAAAAGGTTAGGTTGGGGGGGGGTGGCTGCCCTTCGAATCCGTTCGAAGAACACCGCCCCTGGGCCTGACGGGATACCTGCCCGCGTGTTGGCCCTGGCCCTCGACCACATGGAGGACCGCTTCAGGGAACTGCTGGACGCCTGCCTAGCGTCCGGACGGTTCCCTGACTGCTGGAAAAGCGGGAAGCTGGTACTCCTGCAGAAGCCTGGACGGCCCACCGATTCGGCCGCAGCCTTCAGGCCCATAGTGTTGCTCGACGAGGCGGGTAAGTTGTTCGAGAAAATTCTCGCTACCCGAATCGTCGAGCACCTCACTACAGTGGGGCCCGACCTGTCGGATGCCCAATTCGGTTTCCGAACGGGGCGTTCGACGGTTGATGCAATTCTGCATTTGAGGGCTGCCGCCGAAGAGGTGGTGAGCCGCGGCGGAGTGTTGTTGGCGGTGTCGTTGGACATCGCCAACGCATTCAATAGTCTGCCATTCAGCTGCATCAGGGAGGCGCTCCGATATCACGGGGTGCCCGTCTATCTGAGGCGGCTGGTGGCGGACTATCTGCAGGAGAGACGCGTCTTGTACGAGGACTGCGACGGACGTGTGCTGCAGAGGCCCATGTCGTGCGGTGTTCCTCAGGGGTCGGTCTTAGGGCCGCTCCTGTGGAACATCGGCTATGATTGGGTCCTCCGCGGAGTCTTTCCTCCGGGGCTGGGCGTCATCTGCTATGCGGATGACACTCTTGTCACGGCCCCGGGGGAAAGCTTCGAGGAGGCGGCGCAGCTGGCCACCGTGGGTGTCTCCCAGGTGGTCGATCGCATCGAGGCGTTGGGCCTGCGGGTGGCGGTGGAGAAGACGGAGGCTCTATATTTCCATGGGCCTCGTCGCCGCCCGCCGCCCCGCGCCTCGATTATGATCCGTTCGGTTCTCGTACCAGTGGGGGCCCGGATTAAATATCTGGGCCTAATAATCGACTCAAGGTGGCACTTCGACGAGCACTTCCGAATGCTCTCCCCGAAGCTCGTCGGCACTGCATCCGCCCTGGGTAGGCTTTTGCCAAACCTGGGCGGAGCCAGTATCGGCTGTCGTCGGCTATACACCGGGGTGATCCGGTCAATGGCGCTGTATGGCGCACCAGTGTGGGCGGACGCCCTGACTGCCCGCAATAGGCCCTACCTGTTAAGGGCCCAGCGTATCGTGGCGGTCAGGGCTATACGCGGGTACCGCACCGTTTCGACGGAAGCGGCCTGCGCATTGGCCGGAACACCCCCATGGGACTTGGAGGCGGAAGTGCTCGCCGAAGTTTATCGGCAGACGACACAATATAGGGCGGGTAGTGGCAGTCGGCCCCCGCCCGAAGAGGTCCGCGGGTGGCGAGATGCCGCCCGCCGAGCCATCATGGCTGACTGGTCGTCCCGGCTGGAGTCCCCGAGTGCAGGTCATCGCACCGTGGCGGCGCTCCAGCCGGTCATTGTCGAGTGGACGGAGAGACAGCACGGGACCCTTTCCTTCCGACTGACTCAGATGCTTTCCGAGCACGGCTGCTTCGGAAAGTATCTGTACTCGGTCGCCAGGAGGGAATCGAGTCCCGCCTGTCATCACTGTCCCTGCCGCGAGGACTCGGCGCAGCACACGCTCGAGGCTTGTCCAGCTTGGGCGGTGCAGCGCCGAGACCTCGTGGCAATAGTGGGAGTCGATCTCTCGCTGCCGGCCATCCTGCGCTCCATGGCCCGCAGCGAGAGTTGTTTCACCGCGGTCGCATCTTTCTGCGAGGAAGTCATCTCGCAGAAGGAGGCGGCGGAGAGGATCAGAGAGGCAGACGGCCTCGCAGATCTAATCCGCCGCCGGCGAACCGGGCGGCGTGCGCGCGCATTCTTGCGCCTCATGCCGCCCTAGTGTGGCCGCGGGTGGATGGGCCGGGGTTTGCCCTCCACCCGCAGTAGAGCCCCCCGCGAAGGGGTGATGTCCCGGTGTGCCTGGACATCGCCTAGAAGACGGGCCCGCACCGCACCTTTGCGGGCCAGCGCTTGGGTGTTCCGTCGATGAGTGCGAAGTATTTCCGACGGTTCACTCACTAAGTCGCGGTGTATGGCACACGGCAGGTTGTTTTAGTGTGGTGAGAGCCCCACATAACCGCGCGGCGTCCCCGCGCTGCGCGGTATGCGGAAGGTACATTTTTTCCTGCCTAAACAAAAAAAAAAAAAAAAAAAAAAAAAGGTTAGGTTGGGGTGCGACGGAACACCTCCTCGCGGTGCACCCTGGGCAACGTGGGCGATGACGCATCATTGATTGCTCCTCTGGAGTAGCTGGCGTCAACGTCGACGGCTAACGTTCCAGCCCTTTTCAGGGCTAGCTGACCCCATTGCACGAGGGGGTCGTGGTATGGCGGGCCTGCTAGGCCCGCGAGGGATCCGCGAGGATCCCAGATCCGAAAGGATCGAGGGACGGGTCGGCCCACTGCTCGCGCAGGGGCTGACAGGCATTCGTGCCGCCGTCGGTGATGGGAGGGGTGGCTGCCCTCCCGCGTCGCGTAATCTCCGGGTGATCGTCAAGGACCTGCATGCTAGCCACATGCGGAAAGATGTGATCTCGGAGGACGCGGGGCTTGCCTTAATTGGCCGGCCCGCGACAAGGAAAAGTCTATAAGACCCGACAGCGAAGTCGTAAAAACCTGTGGACACCTGGGGACCTCCACAGTATGTACCCCGCTTCCCGGAATGAGCGTCACCCGGGAAGTGTATTTAGTTCGTCTCATACTCGTGGGACTTTTATGGACTCTACAAATTTAAAAACAAAAACTGACGAAAAAAAGAAGGCGAAAGGGAAGAAGGGGAAGAGCTCAGCTTCAGGCAAGAGCAAAATAGTCGTTGCCTCAGGCAATGCAGGCGACATTCGGCTCAGTAGTGAAGGGTTGTCGATCGACTGGCAGCCGGTGGTTGCACTGCCACGGGCACCCAGCGTCCTCTCCGGATCGCTAGGCGAGGCAGAAATGGACGCAGAGACGTCAAGTGCTGCCACCTCGGTGAGGGGTTCAACGACTTCGTTGAACCTCTCATCGGAATTTTGGAAGGCGCGGAAGCGCCCGCTGGCGGGATCGACGGAGGACCTCGATGGCTCCTTCGAGTTTAGCGGGGTGCTTCCGCCCCCTGCAAAACTATCCAGCGCAGGCAGGGGCCGATCGAGGCCGGCCACCCCAGACCTCAGAGTCAGCTCCACGCGCAAATCGGAATTGGCGCAGCGGCGCAAAGAGGGGGAGCAGGCCGCGCTCGGGCGAGTAGAGCAGCTTACTGCCGAACTTGCCTCGGGTGCGGACTGTAACCCTCACTCTGCAGCAGAGTTGCTGCAGAGGTCAAAGAAAAGTGTTGCCATCATATTGGACGTGGCCACAAAGTCGTCCCAACTAAAAGGCACATACCAGAAGGCGCTCAAGGTGGCAGCCTCTGCCTTACTGGAAAACGCGGAGGTCCTCCAGGGCCGCACGGTTGATGATGAGAACCGGCGGCTTTGGGTGGCATATAACCGCCTGAACGCGGAGAATCTCCATCTGCAGGAGCAAATGCGGCAGATGCAGGTGGAGATACGCCGGCTGACACAGGCTCAGCTGACGTCCGCGTCAGCAGGTGCACCGGTGGCAGTACCTGCATCGCCTGTACCGTCCGTGGCGCCCTTATCGCCAGTGGCACCCAGGTTGACCTCTACGTCGGTGGCCCCCTCAGCATCTCCCTCAGCTCTGTTCTCACAAGAGCAAATGAGGGAGATTATGCTGAGTGTGGGCCCAATGATAGGTGCGAGGTTAGAGGCTCTGGAGGCGAGGCTGCCTCCAGAGCCACGTCGCCTAACAACTTCGGCGATGAGACGGACACAGCCGCCTTCCTTCGCGGCAGCAGCTACACGTCCGTCTCAGGGTCAAGGTGCCCAGGCGGGGCGACCCTCGGGTCCCGTAGCGGCTCCTCCAAGGGAGAACTTTCCTCCCTTGAGGCCGGTGGCGGTACAGGCGTCCTCGCGGGCCCCTGCCCGAGCCCAACGTGCCACTCCCGTGGCTCCCACAGCTGCCTCTTCGGCTCCCACACCCTCCTCCTCCGCTCAGCCGGACAGTGAGGGATTCCAGGTGGTCGAGCGGAGGAAGAGGCGAAACAAGAAAAAGAGAAAGAAGAAGAAGACTGCGGCTGAGGCAGCCGCAGCCCCACAAGCTGGTGGCACAAAAGCCCGGAAGCCGAGGCTAACGCCGCCCAAAACCGCTGCCGTGGTTATCACGGTGGCGCCGGAGGCGGTGCAGCGAGGCCTAAGCTACGGCGAGGTCCTCCAGTGGGCTCGTCGGGGCATCAACGTCTCCGATATCGGAGGCGTTGGTGCTCGGACGCGCCTCGCCCGTACGGGAGCTCGTATCCTCGAGTTCCCGGGCGAGGAGGGAGCGAGGAGGGCCGACGTCGTGGCCGAAAAACTGCGTAGTCTGTTTGACGGGGTGGAGGGTGTGAGGATCGCCAGACCCACCAAATGCGCCGAGGTGCGCATTTCGGGTCTGGCAGACTTCACCACACCTGACGATATCCGGGAGGCAATAGCCTCCGCTACCAATTGTAGCCCGGAACACGTCAGGGTGGGCCCCATCCGCCCTGGTCCCGGTGGCGTTGGAGCGATTTGGGCGAGCTGCCCGGTGGCGTCGGTCAAGGTCTTGGCCGACGCAGGAAGACTCCTCGTGGGCTGGATTTCAGCCAGGGTCACGGTCCTGGCGAGCCGGCCCATGAGGTGTTTCAAATGTATGGCGCCTGGGCACGCTCGCCCAAAGTGCACCAACTGCTTTGACTGCAGCGGATTATGCTTCCGCTGCGGTCAACCGGGACACAAAGCGGCAGAATGCTCTGCCGCCCCTCGCTGCCCGTCGTGTGCTGCGGGCAATCTGCCCTCAAACCACATGCTGGGCCGTGAGGGCTGCAAGCAGCCCCGCATCTCGGCTACCGGGCCACAGCTGGGAGCTGGTCGATCGGCCGCGGCCGCTCCCAGTGGTGCTGAGCCACCATCGTCGTCGCCGTTGCACATGGAGGAGGATGTTGTAGTCGAGATCCATTAATGGATCGTGACTGCAACATCCTTCAAGTGAACCTAAACCACTGCGCCGGTGCGCAGGACCTCCTCCTGCAAAACATGGCGCAGTGGTCCATAGGCCTTGCCGTAGCCGCGGATCCGTACATCGTCCCGAACCGCCCCAATTGGGTCGGTTCATTTTCGGTGGACGGAAACGTGGCAATCGTCGCCTCCACGGCGCTTCATTTCCCCCCCTTGTCGCTAAGAGACAAGGGTCCGGGATATGTCGCTGCCGACTGGGGAGGTATCACCGTTTACGGTGTATACTTCTCCCCCAACCGGAGGTTGAGCGATTTCGAGGAATTCATCTTCCGACTGGAAACCTCGATGCGGCAAGTGACCTCAGGTCACGTGCTGGTCATGGGGGACTTCAACGCCTGGTCTACGGCGTGGGGGTCCTCCGAGACTAGCGGCCGCGGCGACGTCGTAACAGAGTGGGCAGACTCGGTGGGCCTCTGTCTCCTAAACAGAGGCACCACCGCCACGTGTATCAAGCCGTGGGGGCGGTCGATAGTGGACCTTTCGTTCACTACCCCCGCGCTTGCTACACGTGTAAGGAACTGGCGTGTCCTGAACGACGAGACAACCGGGTCGGATCACCAGTACATCCGATTCGAGTTGTCTCGATCGCGGGACGCCAGTAGGGGTCACAGGGTTGGCAGCATCTCACCTTTTAAGCGGTGGGCTTTGGGTAGTCTCGACAGGGACCAATTAGCGGAGGCAGCCATCGTGCAAGCGTGGCTGTCTTTGCCACCTCCGACTGAGGGGGTGGACGTCGGTGCGGGCCGCTTTCGCGAGTCGCTGACCGCAGTTTGCGACGCGGCCATGCACCGGGTCGGACGTCGGCCTCCAAAGACGGAGGTCTACTGGTGGTCCCAGGAGCTGGCGGCCCTCCGCGCGGCCTCTAACCGCGCCAAGAGGGCCGTCACCCGAAGCCGTGGGCGTCACAGAGACGCCCAACACCCAGAGGTTGTCCGCTTGAGGGAGTTGGCCAGGGAGGCCGAAATCACCTTCAAGCGGGCCATAGATGCTGCCAAGGAGCGCAGCAGAGCCGAGATGCTGGAGAGTCTAGACAGTGACCCCTGGGGTCGCCCGTACCGCGCGGCGCGTGATAAGCTCCGCGCGCAGGGCCCCCCCCTTACGGAGACTCTCCAGCCCAGCTTCCTGGCGGAAGTGGTCGAGGGCCTTTTCCCGGATCGGGCGGAGCATACGCCCCCGTCCATGGCTGTTCTAGCCGAGGACGAGGGGGTAGTGCAGGAGGATGTTCCGCCCGTCACGGAGGCGGAGGTGGGGGTGGCTGTTCTTCGAATCCGTTCGAAGAACACCGCTCCCGGGCCTGACGGGGTCCCTGCCCGTGTGTTGGCCCTGGCCCTCGATCACATGGAGGACCGCCTCAGGGAACTGCTGGACGCCTGCCTAGCGTCCGGACGGTTCCCTGACTGCTGGAAAAGCGGGAAGCTGGTGCTCCTGCAGAAGCCTGGACGGCCCACCAATTCGGCTGCAGCCTTCAGGCCCATAGTGTTGCTCGACGAGGCGGGCAAGTTATTCGAGAGAATTCTCGCTGCCCGCATCGTCGAGCACCTCACTACAGTGGGGCCGGATCTGTCGGACGCCCAATTCGGGTTTCGAGTGGGGCGTTCGACGATCGACGCAATCTTGCGTCTGAGGGCTGCTTCCGAGGAGGTGGTGAGCCACGGCGGAGTGCTGTTGGCGGTGTCGCTGGACATCGCCAACGCATTCAATAGTCTGCCGTTCAGCTGCATCAGGGAGGCGCTCCGCTATCACGGGGTGCCGCTCTACCTGAGGCGGCTGGTGGCGGACTATCTGCAGGAGAGGCATGTGATGTACGAGGACTGCGACGGACGTGTGCTGCAGCGACCCGTGTCGTGCGGTGTTCCTCAGGGGTCGGTCTTAGGGCCGCTCCTGTGGAACATCGGCTATGATTGGGTCCTCCGCGGAGTCTTTCCTCCCGGGCTGGGTGTCATCTGCTACGCGGATGACACTCTCGTCACGGCCCCGGGGGAAAGTTTCGAGGAGGCGGCGCACCTCGCCACCGTGGGTGTCTCCCAGGTGGTCGGACGGATCGAGGCGTTGGGCCTGCGGGTGGCGGTGGAGAAGACGGAGGCCGTGCTCTTCCACGGGCCTTATCGCCGCCCGCCGCCCCGCGCCTCGATCGAGATCCGGTCGGTCCTCGTACCAGTGGGGGCCCAGATAAAGTATCTGGGCCTGTATATCGACTCAAGGTGGCACTTCGACGAGCACTTCCGTAGGCTCGCCCCGAAACTCGTCGGCGCCGCATCCGCCCTGGGGAGGCTTTTGCCAAACCTGGGCGGAGCCAGTATCGGGTGCCGACGACTGTATACCGGGGTGATCCGGTCGATGGCGCTGTACGGCGCACCGGTGTGGGCGGACGCCCTGACCGCCCGCAATAGGCCCGGTCTCTTGCGGGCCCAACGCATCGTGGCGGTCAGGGCCATACGCGGGTACCGCACTGTGTCGACAGAGGCGGCCTGCGCATTGGCCGGAACCCCCCCGTGGGATCTAGAGGCGGAAGTGCTCGCCGAAGTATATCGGCAGACGACACAACATCGGGCGGAGAGTGGCAGTCGGCCTCCGCCCGAGGACGTTCGCGGGTGGCGAGATGCCGCCCGCCAAGCCATCATGGCTAAGTGGTCGTCCCGGCTGGAGTCCCCGAGTGCTGGTCATCGCACCGTGGCGGCGCTCCAGCCGGTCATTGTCGAGTGGACGGAGAGGCAGCACGGGACCCTTTCCTTCCGACTGACTCAGATGCTTTCCGAGCACGGCTGTTTCGGAAAGTATCTGTACTCGGTCGCTAGGAGGGAATCGAGTCCCGCCTGCCATCACTGTCCCTGCCGCGAGGACACGGCGCAACACACGCTCGAGGCTTGTCCGGCCTGGGCGGTGGAGCGCCGTGATCTCGTGGCAGCAGTGGGAGTCGACCTCTCGCTGCCGGCCATCCTGCGCTCCATGGCACGCAGCGAGAGGAGTTTTACCGCGGTCGCGTCTTTCTGCGAGGCAGTCATCTCGCAGAAGGAGGCGGCGGAGAGGATCAGAGAGGCAGACGGCCTCGCGGATCCGATCCGCCGCCGGCGAACTGGGCGGCGTGCACGCGCATTTCTGCGCCTCATGCCGCCGTAGTGAGGCCGCGGGTGGATGGGACGGGGCTTGCCCTCCACCCGCAGTAGAGCCCCCCGCGAAGGGGTGATGTCCCGGTGTGCCTGGACATCGCCTAGAAGACGGGCCCGCACCGCACCTTTGCGGGCCAGCGCTTGGGTGTTCCGTCGATGAGTGCGAAGTATTTCCGACGGTCCACTCACTAAGTCGCGGTGTATGGCACACGGCAGGTTGTTTTAGTGTGGTGAGAGCCCCACATAACCGCGCGGCGTCCCCGCGCCGCGCGGTATGCGGATGAGGTACATTTTTTCCTGCCTGAACAAAAAAAAAAAAAAAAAAAAGGTTAGGTTAGGTTAGGTTAGGTTGGGGTGCGACGGAACACCTCCTCGCGGTGCACCCTGGGCAACGTGGGCGATGACGCATCATTGATTGCTCCTCTGGAGTAGCTGGCGTCAACGTCGACGGCTAACGTTCCAGCCCTTTTCAGGGCTAGCTGACCCCATTGCACGAGGGGGTCGTGGTATGGCGGGCCTGCAAGGCCCGCGTGGGATCCGTACGGATCCAGGGACGGGTCGGCCCTCTGCTCGCGCAGGGGCTGACAGGCATTCGTGCCGCCGTCGGTGATGGGAGGGGTGGCTGCCCTCCCGCGTCGCGTAATCTCCGGGTGATCGTCAAGGACCTGCATGCTAGCCACATGCGGGAAGATGTGATCTCGGAGGACGCGGGGCTTGCCTTCATTGGCCGGCCCGCGACAAGGAAAAGTCTATAAGACCCGACAGCGAAGTCGTAAAAACCTGTGGACACCTGGGGACCTCCACAGTATGTACCCCGCTTCCCGGAATGAGCGTCACCCGGGAAGTGTAATCCTTTCGGCTCATACTCGTGGGACTCTTATGGATTCATTTAATAACAAAACCCAAAACAAAACTGACGAAAAGCAGGAGAAGGACGAATGCTTGTTCACAAGCAAGGAAGGAGGAGATGTTGCCGATCGTGGCAGCATAGAACTTTCGGGGATGACACCAACCCCTGGGAGTAGCGAAGTGGAGGTACCGGCCAACATGCAGCCGAAGGTCGTATTACGACGGTCTTCTCGCGTCCGCCCTATCTCGGTCTCCGAGGTTGATATGGCCGACGCGGATGTGGAATCGTTGAGCGCCGCGTCATCAACGAGGGGTTCGACGACAACGTTGAACTCCAAGTTCTGGCAGTCGCAGAAACGCAACCGCTCCGTGGAGTCGATGGAGGGGTCGAACGACCCCATTGAACAACCACCTCCCCCGAAGGTTTCCACCGCGGGAAGGGGCCGTGCTACGGTGGACATCACGGAGCCGAGAGTCGGCCTCTCCCGCAAGGCGGAGCTGGCGCGCAAGCGCCGCGAAGAGGAGCAGCTCGCTATTGAACGAGCAGAGCAGCTCGCTGCAGAAATCCTGCCCGGTTCGGACGGGAATCCTCACTCTGCAGCAGAGCTACTGAAAAGGGCACAAGGCAGTGTAGCCATTATTATGGAGTTGGCTACCAAGTCGGCCAACCTGAAGGGCACCAGCCAGAAGTTGCTCAAGACGGCGGCTACTGCACTGTTGGAGCACGTGGAAGTGCTAACAGAACGCACTGCCACCGATGAGAACCGTCGGCTCTTAGTGGCAATTAAGCGCCGAGACGCGGAGATCTTGACGCTACAAGAAGAGATGCGTCAGATGCAGGCCGAAATGCGCCGCATGACGCAGGCCGCATCTGTGCCGGTGGCAACGCCGGCAGCGCCTGCCACTTCTATAACAACTGAAGTGGCCCCCATAGCCTCCTCAGCACCTCCCTCAGTCCTATCACAGGACCTCATGAGGGAGATAATGTTGAGCGTAGGCACAATGGTAGAGGCAAGGCTTGGAGCGGTAGAGGCCAGGTTGCCTCCCGAACCGCGTCTCCTCACCACCGCGGCGATGAGACGGGCACAGGCAGCAGTGGCGACGCCTTCAGTCGCTGTCACAGCTGCACGTCCGCCACAAGGCCAAGCTGGTCGACCCTCGGGTCCCGCAGTAACTGCTCCAAGGGAGAATTTCCCACCGTTGCGACCGGTGCAGACGGCATCGCGGGCTCCCGCCAGAGCTCGACGCGCCGCCCCTCCTACGGCACCCACGCCAGGGCCTTCCGCCCCCGTTCCTGTCCCCTCGACTTCCGCACAACCGGACAGCGAGGGCTGGCAAACGGTGGAGCGGAAGAAAAGGAGGAAAAAGAAGAAGAAGAAGTCTGCGGCGGAGACGGCCGCAGCCCCACAGTCCAGTGGCAAAAAGAAGCCGAGGAAGTTAATACCTCCCAAATCCGCCGCCGTGGTGATCACGGTGGCGCCAGAGGCGACGGAGCGCGGTCTTGACTACCGTCAAGTCCTTCTACAAGCCCGACAAGGTATCGACGTCGCCGATCTCGGCGGCGTCGGTGCCCGAACACGCCTCGCCCGTACGGGAGCTCGGATACTCGAGTTCCCCGGGGCGGAGGGAGGCAAGAGGGCTGACGTAGTGGCTGAAAAGCTTCGGGGCCTATTCAGCGGGGTGGAGGGCGTCAAGATCGCCAGACCCACCAAATGCGCCGAGGTGCGCATTTCGGGTCTGGCAGACTTTACAGAGCCTGAGGATGTCCGGGAGGCAATAGCTTTTGCTACCAAATGCAGCCCGGAGCATGTTAGGGTTGGCCCCATCCGCCCCGGTCCTGGTGGCGTTGGTGCGATTTGGGCGAGCTGTCCGGTAGCGTCGGTAAAGATCTTAGCCGACGCCGGAAGACTCCTCGTGGGCTGGATCTCAGCCAGGGTTACTGTCCTGGAGAGCCGGCCCATGAGGTGTTTTAAATGCATGGCACCTGGGCACGCTCGCCTGAAGTGCACCAGCTGTTTTGACTGCAGTGGGCTGTGCTTCCGCTGCGGTCAACCCGGGCACAAGATGGCGGCCTGTTCCGCCGCCCCCCACTGCCCGGCATGTGCCGCGGGCAAACTGCCCGCCAATCACATGCTGGGCCGTGAGGGTTGCAAGCCACCCCGCGCTGCCTCGGCTTCCGAGCCACAGCTGGGCGCTGGCCGGTCGACTCAGGCCGTTCCCAGCGATGTAGTATCGCCGTCGCCGTCGCCGCCGACACGCATGGAGGAGGATGTAGTAGCCACCGCCCAATAATGGACCGTGACTGCAACATCCTCCAGGTGAACCTGAACCACTGTCGCCGTGCGCAGGACCTCCTCCTGCAAAACATGGCGCAGTGGTCAATAGGCCTTGCCGTAGCCGCGGATCCGTACATCATCCCGAACCGCCCGAATTGGGTCGGTTCGTACTCGGTGGACGGAAACGTGGCAATCGTCGCCTCCACGGCGCTTCAGCTCCCCCCCTTGTCACCAAGAGACAAGGGTCCGGGATTTGTTGCTGCCGCATGGGGGGGTATCACCGTTTACGGTGTTTACTTCTCCCCCAACCGGAGGCTGAGCGATTTCGAGGACTTCATCTTTAGACTGGAGTCCTCGATGCGGCAGGTGACCTCGGGTCACGTGCTGGTAATGGGGGACTTCAACGCCTGGTCTGAGGCGTGGGGGTCCTCCAGGACCAGCGGCCGCGGCGACGTCGTGTTGGAGTGGGCGGACTCGGTGGGCCTCTGTCTCCTTAACAGGGGCACCACCTATACGTGTGTCAAGTCGTGGGGGGGGTCGATAGTGGACCTTTCGTTCGCTACCCCCACGCTTGCCACACGGGTAAGGAACTGGCGTGTCCTGAACGACGAGACGACCAACTCGGACCATCAATACATCCGTTTTGAGCTCTCTCGGTCGCAGGACGCCAGTAGGGGTCACAGGGTTGGCAGCACCTCACCTTTTAAGCGGTGGGCTTTGGGTAGTCTCGATAGGGACCAATTAGCGGAGGCAGCCATCGTGCAAGCGTGGCTGTCTCTGCCACCTCCGTCTGAGGGGGTGGACGTCGGTGCAGGCCGCTTTCGCGACTCGCTAACTGCTGTTTGCGACGCGGCCATGCGCCGGGTCGGACGTAGGCCTCCAAAGACGGAGGTCTACTGGTGGTCCCAAGAGCTGGCGTCCCTTCGCGCGGCCTCCAACCGCGCCAAGAGGGCCGTCACCCGAAGCCGTGGGCGTTACAGAGACGCCCAACACCCAGAGGTTGTCCGCTTGAGGGAGTTGTCGAAAGAGGCCGAAAACACCTTCAAGCGGGCCATAGATGCTGCCAAGGAGCGCAGTAGAATGGAAATGCTGGAGGGTCTCGACCGTGACCCCTGGGGTCGCCCATACCGCGCGGTGCGTAATAAGCTCCGCGCGCAGGGCCCCCCCCTTACCGAGACTCTCCAGCCCAGCTTCCTAGCGGAAGTGGTCGAGGGCCTTTTCCCGGATCGGGCGGAGCACACGCCCCCGTCCATGGCCTCTTTGGCCGAGGACGAGGTGGTAGTGGAGGAGGATGTTCCGCCCGTCACGGAGACGGAGGTGGGGGTGGCTGCCCTTCGAATCCGTTCGAAGAACACCGCCCCTGGGCCTGACGGGATACCTGCCCGCGTGTTGGCCCTGGCCCTCGACCACATGGAGGACCGCTTCAGGGAACTGCTGGACGCCTGCCTGGCGTCCGGACGGTTCCCTGACTGCTGGAAAAGCGGGAAGCTGGTACTCCTGCAGAAGCCTGGACGGCCCACCGATTCGGCCGCAGCCTTCAGGCCCATAGTGTTGCTCGACGAGGCGGGTAAGTTGTTCGAGAAAATTCTCGCTACCCGAATCGTCGAGCACCTCACTACAGTGGGGCCCGACCTGTCGGATGCCCAATTCGGTTTTCGAACGGGGCGTTCGACGGTTGATGCAATTCTGCATTTGAGGGCTGCCGCCGAAGAGGTGGTGAGCCGCGGCGGAGTGTTGTTGGCGGTGTCGTTGGACATCGCCAACGCATTCAATAGTCTGCCATTCAGCTGCATCAGGGAGGCGCTCCGATATCACGGGGTGCCCGTCTATCTGAGGCGGCTGGTGGCGGACTATCTGCAGGAGAGACGCGTCTTGTACGAGGACTGCGACGGACGTGTGCTGCAGAGACCCATGTCGTGCGGTGTTCCTCAGGGGTCGGTCCTCGGGCCGCTCCTGTGGAACATCGGCTATGATTGGGTCCTCCGCGGAGTCTTTCCTCCGGGGCTGGGCGTCATCTGCTATGCGGATGACACTCTTGTCACGGCCCCGGGGGAAAGCTTCGAGGAGGCGGCGCAGCTGGCCACCGTGGGTGTCTCCCAGGTGGTCGATCGCATCGAGGCGTTGGGCCTGCGGGTGGCGGTGGAGAAGACGGAGGCTCTATATTTCCATGGGCCTCGTCGCCGCCCGCCGCCCCGCGCCTCGATTATGATCCGTTCGGTTCTCGTACCAGTGGGGGCCCGGATTAAATATCTGGGCCTAATAATCGACTCAAGGTGGCACTTCGACGAGCACTTCCGAATGCTCTCCCCGAAGCTCGTCGGCACTGCATCCGCCCTGGGTAGGCTTTTGCCAAACCTGGGCGGAGCCAGTATCGGCTGTCGACGGCTATACACCGGGGTGATCCGGTCAATGGCGCTGTATGGCGCACCAGTGTGGGCGGACGCCCTGACTGCCCGCAATAGGCCCTACCTGTTAAGGGCCCAGCGTATCGTGGCGGTCAGGGCTATACGCGGGTACCGCACCGTTTCGACGGAAGCGGCCTGCGCATTGGCCGGAACACCCCCATGGGACTTGGAGGCGGAAGTGCTCGCCGAAGTTTATCGGCAGACGACACAATATAGGGCGGGTAGTGGCAGTCGGCCCCCGCCCGAAGAGGTCCGCGGGTGGCGAGATGCCGCCCGCCAAGCCATCATGGCTGACTGGTCGTCCCGGCTGGAGTCCCCGAGTGCAGGTCATCGCACCGTGGCGGCGCTCCAGCCGGTCATTGTCGAGTGGACGGAGAGACAGCACGGGACCCTTTCCTTCCGACTGACTCAGATGCTTTCCGAGCACGGCTGCTTCGGAAAGTATCTGTACTCGGTCGCCAGGAGGGAATCGAGTCCCGCCTGTCATCACTGTCCCTGCCGCGAGGACTCGGCGCAGCACACGCTCGAGGCTTGTCCAGCTTGGGCGGTGCAGCGCCGAGACCTCGTGGCAATAGTGGGAGTCGATCTCTCGCTGCCGGCCATCCTGCGCTCCATGGCCCGCAGCGAGAGTTGTTTTACCGCGGTCGCATCTTTCTGCGAGGAAGTCATCTCGCAGAAGGAGGCGGCGGAGAGGATCAGAGAGGCAGACGGCCTCGCAGATCTAATCCGCCGCCGGCGAACCGGGCGGCGTGCGCGCGCATTCTTGCGCCTCATGCCGCCCTAGTGTGGCCGCGGGTGGATGGGCCGGGGTTTGCCCTCCACCCGCAGTAGAGCCCCCCGCGAAGGGGTGATGTCCCGGTGTGCCTGGACATCGCCTAGAAGACGGGCCCGCACCGCACCTTTGCGGGCCAGCGCTTGGGTGTTCCGTCGATGAGTGCGAAGTATTTCCGACGGTTCACTCACTAAGTCGCGGTGTATGGCACACGGCAGGTTGTTTTAGTGTGGTGAGAGCCCCACATAACCGCGCGGCGTCCCCGCGCTGCGCGGTATGCGGAAGGTACATTTTTTCCTGCCTAAACAAAAAAAAAAAAAAAAAAAAGGTTAGGTTAGGTTAGGTTCAGGTGGTCGATCGCATCGAGGCGTTGGGCCTGCGGGTGGCGGTGGAGAAGACGGAGGCTCTATATTTCCATGGGCCTCGTCGCCGCCCGCCGCCCCGCGCCTCGATTATGATCCGTTCGGTTCTCGTACCAGTGGGGGCCCGGATTAAATATCTGGGCCTAATAATCGACTCAAGGTGGCACTTCGACGAGCACTTCCGAATGCTCTCCCCGAAGCTCGTCGGCACTGCATCCGCCCTGGGTAGGCTTTTGCCAAACCTGGGCGGAGCCAGTATCGGCTGTCGACGGCTATACACCGGGGTGATCCGGTCAATGGCGCTGTATGGCGCACCAGTGTGGGCGGACGCCCTGACTGCCCGCAATAGGCCCTACCTGTTAAGGGCCCAGCGTATCGTGGCGGTCAGGGCTATACGCGGGTACCGCACCGTTTCGACGGAAGCGGCCTGCGCATTGGCCGGAACACCCCCATGGGACTTGGAGGCGGAAGTGCTCGCCGAAGTTTATCGGCAGACGACACAATATAGGGCGGGTAGTGGCAGTCGGCCCCCGCCCGAAGAGGTCCGCGGGTGGCGAGATGCCGCCCGCCAAGCCATCATGGCTGACTGGTCGTCCCGGCTGGAGTCCCCGAGTGCAGGTCATCGCACCGTGGCGGCGCTCCAGCCGGTCATTGTCGAGTGGACGGAGAGACAGCACGGGACCCTTTCCTTCCGACTGACTCAGATGCTTTCCGAGCACGGCTGCTTCGGAAAGTATCTGTACTCGGTCGCCAGGAGGGAATCGAGTCCCGCCTGTCATCACTGTCCCTGCCGCGAGGACTCGGCGCAGCACACGCTCGAGGCTTGTCCAGCTTGGGCGGTGCAGCGCCGAGACCTCGTGGCAATAGTGGGAGTCGATCTCTCGCTGCCGGCCATCCTGCGCTCCATGGCCCGCAGCGAGAGTTGTTTTACCGCGGTCGCATCTTTCTGCGAGGAAGTCATCTCGCAGAAGGAGGCGGCGGAGAGGATCAGAGAGGCAGACGGCCTCGCAGATCTAATCCGCCGCCGGCGAACCGGGCGGCGTGCGCGCGCATTCTTGCGCCTCATGCCGCCCTAGTGTGGCCGCGGGTGGATGGGCCGGGGTTTGCCCTCCACCCGCAGTAGAGCCCCCCGCGAAGGGGTGATGTCCCGGTGTGCCTGGACATCGCCTAGAAGACGGGCCCGCACCGCACCTTTGCGGGCCAGCGCTTGGGTGTTCCGTCGATGAGTGCGAAGTATTTCCGACGGTTCACTCACTAAGTCGCGGTGTATGGCACACG
Organism: Cybosia mesomella; assembly: GCA_946251805.1. Taxonomy (NCBI): domain Eukaryota; kingdom Metazoa; phylum Arthropoda; class Insecta; order Lepidoptera; family Erebidae; genus Cybosia; species Cybosia mesomella. Next base: position 29,841,282 of record OX276406.1, read on the forward strand.
GCAGGTTGTTTTAGTGTGGTGAGAGCCCCACATAACCGCGCGGCGTCCCCGCGCTGCGCGGTATGCGGAAGGTACATTTTTTCCTGCCTGAACAAAAAAAAAAAAAAAAAAGGTTTTTTTTTTTTTTTTTTTTTTTTTTTTTTTTTTTTTTTTTTGTGTAGGTCTCGTGTGCCTAGTGGGCCTACCAGTCCACCCGCGTGGGGTGGCCCGCGAAGCTGGGACCTAATCAGTTTCTCCCTCACATAATGAAGGTTTTGTTCGTCTGGTGTATGTGTAGCTACTGTGTTGTTTTTTTTTTCATTTCCCTTTTCGGGTTCATTCATTTATTTATTACCATAGTTGTAGAGTACAAATTTTACATTTAATTATAATTTAAAAACAATAAATAATTCCACATTCTTTAAAAATAGCCAAAATATAAATACAATTGGTTAAAAACAAGTTAAAATTAAAACGATAATAATTATTTGAACTAAGACATAATACAATTTGGTTAAAAATTTAAAATTAATTACAATAATAAAAAACCACAATAATTATAAAATTTAAAATAAATTAGAACAATATAAAATAAATACAATTTGGCTACGTAATTTACATTTCAATTAATAAAACTCATAATAATTAATACATTAAAATAATTAAAATCTTTATTTGAAAATACTGTACTCTACTGGAGTACTGCACCTCTTTGAACGGCGTTCTTTTTGGTGACGCGCTGGGACCGCCGTATGCTGGCAGCGCAAATGCGCTTATCATACGGCGCCCAACACGCCACCCGCCCTGTTCCTTTCCATGCATTTTCTTACTATCTTGGTGCAGTACTCCAGAAACTGTTCTCTATCATCGTTATTTTTAAAAATTTCTAACAACACCCCTTTGTCCAGCCTCTTCCCTAGTCTCATCTCTGTATTATACTTGTCTACCCCGTTCGCAGGGCAGTCAAACAGGAGGTGAGAGACCGTTTCGTCCTCAGTCGGACTACAGATGCACGATGGGCTCGCCCTGCACTTGAATCTGTACAAGTACGCGGCGAACGCACCGTGCCCCGTGAGGACCTGAGTGGTCTCGTACGAGAGTTCCCTTTTTAAGGCGAACTTATAAGCGGTGAACACATCAGGGAAGAACAGTTTTGTGCCGCTGGCCACCGTCCCCGACTGGTAGCGCCGGTTCCACTCGTCAAGCGCTCCATTACGGATAAGACGCTTGACGTGTGACACCGGCACCAAGTCGTACACTGGTCGAACTTTGGACCGGAGAGCCGCGGCTTTCGCCAGCTCGTCAGCCCTCTCGTTCCCCGCTAAGCCTGCGTGAGCCTTGATCCAGTACAGGGACACTTCCCCGCCTTGGATCAATGCTTCACGCAGGTTCGCCCTGGCTTCAACCGCCAGGGGATGCGGGGACTGACTGTTTACAACAGTTTCTAGGGCTGAACGAGAGTCGCTTAGAATTGCAGAAGCTCCGCGGTGCTTTGCGGCAAGCCCCGTAGCCTTGCATATGGCCAGCAGTTCCGCCTGGTAGACAGTGCAGTACGGTGAGAGAGCAAGCTTGATGGCCTTGGTTTCGGTTTCGCCATTCCATATAGAAATGGCGGCCCCCACCCTGCCATCAATCTTGCTCCCGTCAGTATAGTACCGCACTGCACTGTCCACCCGCTCGACCTCCTCTGCGGTCGTCAGGCAAGCGAACTGCAGGCTCATATGGTCGGCCGGGTGGGGCCTGCACCTGAACGGAGTCGGTGTCTCCACCTGCCGATCCGCCAATTCCGGCCGCTCTGCCCCCCGCCGGCACTCGTACAGGGCGGCATTTTCCCTTATGCGAATGTCGAGGGGGAGGAGACCGGCCAGAGCCAGAGCGGCATTTAGAGACACCGTCCGATACGCCCGACAGAGCTTCTGTGCGAATCCGCGCTGCACGGCTTCCAACCTTTTCCTCGTTTCGACCTTGTGTGTAGACGGTGCCCAAACGGCAGCGGCATACGTGATAATGGGCTCCACGGTGGCCGTGTATATTATACGGACCACCTCCGGGTGGAGCCCCCAGCTGGATCTGGCAGCTGCCGATACACCCTTGTAGACGTTCAACGCCCTACTGCAAACACTTTTAACATGGGCGTTGAACGTCAACTTGCTGTCTATCAACAGCCCCAGAATCTTGACCTCCTGCACCGCGGCAATGGCAACGCCCGCCATGCTCAGGCGTGGGGTGTCATACTTAAGTTTCCGGGTTAGCACCATTGCACTAGTCTTGTGCGGTGCAAACCTCAACTTATTTATGACACCCCATTCCCGCACGTATTCGAGCGCGGCATTGCCGCGATGTTCGATATCCGCTGCTGTGTCACCGGAGAAGACGAGTACTACGTCATCAGCAAAAGCCTGGCAGTACTCGCCTCTCCGGGTCAGGCCAACTAGCAGCGGGTCGATGAGGAGGTTCCAAAGCAGGGGTCCCCCTATGGAGCCCTGCACGCAGCCTTTGTTACATTCCCTGGTGTGCTCAGCGCCCCCGTACCTGACCGTGACCTGCCTCTCGCTTAGGTAGCTTCGCAATATGGCGTCGAGCCGTGGTGGGCAATTGGCCCTCGCCAGCGCAACCTTCACCGCCGGCCACCAGGCACTGTCGAAGGCGCCCTCTATGTCTAGCGAAACCATCGTGACGATTTTCCCCTTATGGGTTTCGCCACGAATATGGTTCACCAGATCATAGAGGGCGTCTTCCGTGCTGCGCTGTGCGGTGAAGCCGTACTGGCGAGGACTCAATGTCGGCGCCAGATGGTGGCCGAGTCGTCGTACCACCATCTTCTCGAGTATCTTCCCCATGACCGGAAGCAGCCCTATGGGTCTGTACGACCGTGTGGTTTTTTTTTTTTTTTTTTTTTTTTTTTTTTTTTTTAGGTTAGGTTAGGTTAGGTTAGGTTAGGTTAGGTTAGGTTAGGTTTTTTTTTTTTTTTTTTTTTTTTTTTTTTTTTTTTTTTTTTTTTTTTTTTTTTTACGTGAGGAATGCTATTAGGCATGCTACCTCCGATATGGGGGGTATCTGGAGGCCGTATGTGGGACTCACCTCTTCGGGGCATACCCACTAAACCTCACGATGTCCACTTCATCGCCTTCAGGTCAGATCACAGGATAGGCAGGCGTTTGCTCACTGCGATCCGGCCGGCGTTGCCCAACGAGCGGGCTCGACTCCCAGGGGTTAGGCCAATGCCCTTCCCCTGTAACGTCACATGTAAGCGCCCCCTGAACACTAGGGGCGCCACATCGCGGGGCCATTATTAGGTCGGTGGATCCCCCGATCCTCCTTCCAAGGCCAGACGGCTGGCGTACTGCATACGCCGCCGCCCCGACGCTGTGGGCCGGCGAGGAGGAAGCGTCAAACCGCTACGTTCCCTCTCTCTGAGCGTCTCTCGTTTTGCCGTCATGACTGTCTCAGCGAATGAGACGACGGCGGCCCAGCCCTCTTCGCTGTCGACCATGGCGTGAACCACGGCCGGCAGCGAGAGGTCTTGTCCTATCCTACCTATTAGAGCCGAACGCTCCCCGCTCCAAGCCGTGCACACGACGCGCGTATGCTCCGCCGTGTCCACAGCCCCACCGCTACAGTGGCGGCACGTAGGCTCCGGCTCGATGCCGACCACCTCCCACAAGTACTTCCCGAAGCAACCGTGCCCCGTTAAGAGTTGTGTAAGGTGGAACGTTAGAGTCCCGTGCCGCCTTTCGACGTAGGGCCGCAGTATGGGTTGGATGGCCGAAACCAGTTCCTTCCCCACCGCGGACCCCTCTAGTCGGGCCGACCACCTGTCGAAGAGAACGTCGCGAGCTTGCGCTCTCCAGCTTCCGATCTCCTCCACGGTTGGCCAACCCCCGCCCCTTCGTACCAGAGTAGTTCGCCGGTAAACCTGCGACAGTACCCCAGCCTCGAGATCCCACGGTAGACTGGCTGCGATTGCGCAAGCCGCCTCGTACGACACCGTACAGTACGCCCGAGCCGCTCTTTGCGCTATGGCTCGCTGCGGGCGCCGCAGCAAGACCATATTCTGAGCGCTCAGAGCATCCGCCCATATCGGCGCACCGTACAGTGCTTTCGAACGCAACACTCCGTCGTACAGGCGACGGCACGCACTGCCCGGTCCCCCTTTGTTGGGGAGGAGCCTTGCGAGCATTCCGGCGTAGGCTAAAAGTTTCGGAGCCAGTTGCCGAAAGTGCTCCACAAACCCCCACCGACTGTCGAGAACGAGTCCTAAATACTTCATCCTCGATCCGACAGCAATGGAGGTGCCCCCTACCACGATTTTTGCGCCTACAGGTGGAGGTCTCCGAGGCCCGTGGAAAAACAGAGCCTCAGATTTTTCGATAGCCACCCGGAGCCCTAACGCCTTGATGCGGCGCACTACTTGCGCCACACCAGCCGTGGCCAGCACCGCCGCATCGCGAAAATTGGGGGCCCGCGCGGTGACCAGGGTATCGTCGGCATAACAAAGTATACCAACTCCCCGGAGATTTGCACCGCGCAGGACCCAGTCGAATCCGATGTTCCACAGGAGAGGCCCGAGGACCGACCCCTGCGGAACACCGCATGACATCTCTCGCCGGACGAGCCGATCGCGCGACGGATACGCGATCGCGCGCCCGACGAAGTAGTCCCCGAGCACTTGCCTAAGGTACTCGGGAACCTTGTGGTACCTAAGTGCCTCCGCGACAGTCGCCCAAGGAAGCGTGTTAAACGCATTCGCGATATCCAGCGAGACCGCAAGGACCACTTCTCCCTGGTCGACTGCCTCCCCCACGCGTTCCCGCAAGTGCGAAATGGCATCTAGGGTTGACCTCCCGCGGCGAAAACCAAATTGACCGTCGTGCAAGTCTGGTCCTACCCCCTCCAGGTGCTTGACGAGACGAGCACTGATCACCCGCTCGAACAGCTTGCTCATCTCGTCAAGCAGTACTATCGGGCGGTAGGCCGACGGTGACTCTTTTGGGCGGCCGTTCTTACCGAGAAGAACGAGCTTCCCGATCTTCCAAGTACGCGGGAATCTCCCCCCCGTCAGACATTCCGTCATGAGGGATCGCGTATCCTCCCCGATAATCGGCATCACCGAGGTGATCAGCCGTCCAGGTACTCCGTCCGGGCCTGGGGCGCCGTTCTTCGCCTTGAGTCGCAGAACGGCCACCTCCAGTTCCTCCTCGGACACGGGAGGAATGACCTCCGCCGCTGTTGGCTCCTGGTTACGTGACGACATGGTCGGAGGGACCCATTCGTCTGCCGCCGGAAATAGGGTGCTGACCACTTGTCCTACGAACGAGGGCTCCAGAGACCTGGTGAGTGGGGGCGCCCACGGTCGGAGCTTGTGGCTCATGACCTTGTATGGCCGCCCCCATGGATCTCTGTCGAGTGTCTCAAGCCACTCCCTCCAGGCCTCCTCCTTAGCCGACTTGATCGCTGCGCTGTAGACCGCACGGGCGGCCTGCCACGCAGCGCGAAGCTCCGCTTCCAAGACCAGGTCCCTAAACCGTCTTCCCCGGGCACGAGTGTACCGGCGTTGCGATGCCCAGCTCGCTTGCCGAAGCTCAACGAGGTGCGGGCGCCACCAGTACACCTGTCTCCGAGGAGGAACCGGCCTTGCCCTACTCATAGCCGCGTCACAGACGCGAGTCAGCGAATCCTGGAGCTGCTCCGATTTTGCGTCCACGTCCAGATGGGTAGTGCCGGCACCAGCCCACCGTTCCACGATGGCCGCCTCGATAGCCAGCTCCCGATCCAGCGTGGCTACTCGCCAGCGCGGATTTTCTCCGCTAAGGGGACGATTACTTGACCATGCAGCCGTCGCGGGCGAGGAGGAAATGTCGAACCGAATATATCGGTGATCGGACAAGTTCTCCTCTCCCTCGAAGACTCTCCAGTTACGCACCCTGCGTGCCAGCGCGGGGCTGGCGAACGTCAGGTCAATAATCGATGTGCCTCCTTGGGGCCCTAAGAACGTGTTCACCGTCCCCCTGTTGAGGAGCACCACGCCAGTAGACACCGCCCACTCTTCCAACGCTTCTCCTCTATCGTCGGTGTCCGGTGATCCCCAAGCACGCGAGTGCGCGTTGAAGTCTCCGGCAATCACGACATGAGCGGGGTGCACCCCTTCCACCATACCCCCGATTTCTAAGAGCAGTTGCTCGAAGTCGGCGAGGGTTTTGCTGGGAGGGCAGTACACCCCGATCACTGCGATGCCGCCTAAAGTGACCGTCACACATCCCCGGCCCCTCAAGACCTTCTCGAAGGGAGCGGAGCCGGGGACGTGCAGTTGCGTAACGATCGCAACTGAGCCGTCGAGGTCACTCGCCCAGTCGTCGCGGGGGCGAACGTAGTACGGATCGGAGATCACCGTAACCGACGCCTGCCACTGCGCCATGCACTGGAACAAATTGTCCTGAGCTCCGACGCAGTGGTTGATGTTCGCCTGCAGGAAGGAGATAGTCGCCATTTATGAGTGGGCCGTATCCATCGCCTCCTCGGTCTGCGAGAGATCGACAGACTGCGGGGGCGCCACGGGGCCACCCTTCGCCGCCTGCCGTCCCTGGGGTCGCTTGCCCCGCTTCTGGTCACCCGCTGCGCAGTCTTTGCTGCCCAGCCGGTGAGCAGACGCCTTGCCCCCTGCCGCGCATATCGGACAGTGGGGTTCGGCAGTGCACGCTGCGGCCGCATGGCCGGGCTTGCCGCAGTTGAAGCAAAGCCCGCTGCGGTCAATGCCCACAGTGCACTTCACTCCGATGTGGCCCGGTTCCAGACAACGGAAGCACCGCTGCTGTCTGGGCTCTAAGAGTGTTGGTCGGACGACCGACCACCCGACCAAGATTCGGCGACCATCGGTCACCCTTTGGGCTGCGGCGGTAGGGCACTTAACCCAGACCGACCCCAGCCTACCAGGTGGGCGATTGATCTCGCCAACCTTTACGGCCTCTATGGCACACCCTCCCTCGGCTGCGATGGCCGATGCCACTTTCGTTTTAGTGGCCGCGTCATCCAGGCCGGAGATGCGCAGTTCTGCGCATTTCTCCGGTCGAGACACGCGGACCACGTCGCCCAAGACTTTTTTGAGCTCGGTGGCTAGCCCGTTCGCCTTTTCGGCGTTACCGGCGCCAGCCACCTCGAGGATCCGTGCCCCCGTCGCCGCCTTGCGGAAGCGGACACCATCGATCCCTAGGCCTTTGAGATCGATGGATTTTTCCGCCTCCGCAAGGACGGCCGCATATGTTGCGCCCTGCTCCACCGCGCCTGGCTGCAGGGTAATGACCACTGCTGCTGTACGCGGGGGGCGGAGTTTAGGGCCCGCCTTTTTTGGGGCCACAGCCGGAGCGGGTTTCGCTGCTGGCTTAGTCGGGCCCCGCTTCGCCACCACAGTCCATCCCTCGTCCATCGACGAGGGGGGAGGTGGCAGCGGGCGAGGTGGTTGAGCGGCAGCTGCCTGTTTGGCAGCAGCGCTCTTCCTCGCTTGCCGTTTCTTTTTTTTGTTGCCTGGGGCAGTCTCCGAGGTTGAAGGCAACCTCGAAGGTTGTGCCTGCTCAGGCACGGACGCCGCGGGTTTGGCCACCTTAGGTGGCGCCTGCTTAGGCGTAGACGCCGCAGGTGTGGTCACCACAGGTGTCGCCCCGCGGGCGGCCTTGGCCTTGGCCTTAGCCTTGGCCTTAGACGCGGGGGGTGCGGTGGGCGCCGACGCGGGGAGCGCTGGCTCTTCGACGCCTATGGCCGAAGAGGACGCGGAGGCAGCAGCGGCGGCATTCCGAATGTCCGCCTGAAGCGGAGGACGGAGCCGTTTTTCGGGCAACAGGCGGTCCTGTATCCCCTCGAGCCGCGCGTCGACCATGAACGCGATCTCGTCGCGACTCATAGTGAGGGGAGCCGAGTCCGCCCGCTCCCTCAAAACACCTATTTGTGCTCGGAGGGTGACCAGCTCGGCCTGAAGCCTGGCCACCTCGTCCGTCTCAGTGCGAGACCTCAACTCGCGGGCGTACTCCAAGATGGAGCTTGCCGCGAGATTGAGGTCCCGCACATATTGACCCTTCAAACGGGACGATTTCTTCGCCACCGTCTGAACGGTCCCTACTGCAGCCTCTATGGCTTGCGTCAACTCCTCAGCCCGAAGGTGAGCAGCTGACACGGTCGCCTCGATTTGCGGTTTGTGCGGTTTTAGAAGGAATGACTCCTTCTGCTGCCGCAGCTCCTCCGCCAGTTCCTCCTCTGCCCGAAGTTGGAGCTCACGCTCCTTGGCCAGGTTGAGCTCGGCCTTGGCTTTCGCCAGGCCAACATACTGGCCTGTGGTCGGGGGTCGACCACGCAGTTTCTTGCCACCGACCTCAGCGGCATCCACTCGGTCTCCCGACTCGGAGCAGTCCCCGTCCGACGCAGAGTTTAAGCGTTTCCGCCAAAGTCTGCCCGGGGAGGACGGCCGCGAGTCGACAGACACCACCGTGCCGACGCTGGTGTCGGTAGAAGACTCCGACAGAGTTTGCGTCCTAGCGCCTAGACGAGGCAGTAGGACGCGCGCCTCCTTGCAAACCCCTGGGAGGGAGGATTGAGACCTTTCGGTCCCTCTCCCCGACCCCTCAGGGTTAAAAGCCCCCAGGAGGAGAGATCGGGGCCTTTCGGCCCCTTTCCCCGCCCCCTTAGGGTCACGCGCACCTCGGAGAGGAGAGCGGGACCTCTCGGTCCCACTCCCCGCCCCCTGAGGGCCAGAACACTCGTCAGACATCGTTTCCGATGTCAGACGACCTCTAACCGTATTGGCGCTGAGAAGCACCGTTTTGTTGGTACTGAAAAGTACCGCAAGCTCAGAAGTAACTGATCGCTCTAAATGCCCCTCAAGTATCGAGCCAGAGATTCGGTCACCCGCCTGCCACTCCGTTACGGTGGTCAGGTCGGGGTCCAGGGCCGGACGACAAGGACGTACTCACAGCTCACTTACGGGGGCCCGCCCCAGGTTAGGTTAGGTTTTTTTTTTTTTTTTTTTTTTACGTGAGGAATGCTATTAGGCATGCTACCTCCGATATGGGGGGTATCTGGAGGCCGTATGTGGGACTCACCTCTTCGGGGCATACCCACTAAACCTCACGATGTCCACTTCATCGCCTTCAGGTCAGATCACAGGATAGGCAGGCGTTTGCTCACTGCGATCCGGCCGGCGTTGCCCAGCGAGCGGGCTCGACTCCCAGAGGTTAGGTTAGGTTAGGTTAGGTTAGGTTAGGTTAGGTTAGGTTAGGTTAGGTTAGGTTAGGTTAGGTTAGGTTAGGTTAGGTTAGGTTTTTTTTTTTTTTTTTTTTTTTTTTTGTATATTACGCCTAGTTCTCCGATATTCATATTTCGGAGTTCTTGCTAAACTATTCCTTTCATTCCAGTTCTCGCTTGTGCTACTGCTCGTACTTTCATGCCTCATACTTTATCTTTCTTTTATACAACCTTTCATACAAAGCAATTAATTTGCTTCTATTCTGTTTATTAGCTATTCATCTTTTCTACTTATTTCTACTTGATTCTACTTCTATATATATATATGGGTAGTAATTGTGCACATTTTTATAATCTTTATTTCTTTCTTTCTTTTAGGATATCGGGATAAGGTTACTGGTTTATTTATTTCTTTTACACATTATTCTTAAGCTAACAACTTTGTCTATTCTAATTACATTTACTTCTTATATATTACTTACATTTTTATTTCTGCATACTTTACTACTATTATTTTTACAATGTTTCTTATTACATATATATGATAATCTCAGATTATCTTAATATTAATAATTAGTCTACCGTGTTTCTCTTATTTACTAGTTTTACTATTTCTATACAGAAATCTAAAAACTGTGTTCTACTGTTTTTATCATTTATTAGCTGACTCAATTTTTCTAATTTTACCTGTATTTTTATTTTTTGTTCCAGATTATATCGTTGCACGGCGTGAATTGGGCATTCCGTGATCAAGTGGGGAATGTCCTCAGGTTGACCCGGTTCGCAGGCGCACGATGGATCCTCCTTGCACTTGAACCTGGCCAAGTACTCAGAGAATCCACCGTGCCCTGTCAGTAGCTGCGTTGTGTGTTTTGTGGGTTCGAACTTCTTGATAGTGGCATATGCATCCACCGCGCTCGGAAAGAAGAGCTTTGTGACTGAGGCGGTCATGCCCGACGCGTACCTCCGGTTCCACTCGCCAAGCGAATCATTACGAATTTTCCGCTTGACGAATGAGACCGGACAAAGGTCGTAGTCGGGTGCCCGCCTCAGCCCCAAGGCTGCTTCTTTCGCTAGTTGGTCAGCCCTCTCATTTCCCTCCATCCCCGCGTGTGCCTTTATCCAGAACAGCTTTATAAGTTTATTCTGGTGAAAAGAGGTTCTAATGTTTTTCCTTGCTTGCACTGCTAAGGGATGGAGACAACTGGGATTTGTAACCGTCTGAAGTGCCGCGGTTGAGTCACTATAGATTCCAAAAGAGGCCGGCTCATGTTTGAGGATCACCCTCGTTGCTTCGCATATGGCCAAGAGTTCCGCCTGGTAGACAGTACAATAGGATGGCAAGGCAAGTTTGAGGGCTTTAGTTTCAGCCCCGTCCCTCCACATGGACAACGCGGCTCCCACCTTGCCCTCAATCTTGCTGCCATCCGTGTAAATTTGCATAGTGGTGTCACGAGTATCGTCCACTTGCTCGTTGGTCTCCAGGCTTAGGAACTCCAGACGCATATGTTCCGCAGGGTGAGGGTTTTCCATGACCGAATCCATTCGCTCGATCTCCCTCCCCCCCAGATCCGGGATGGGATCCCCCCTCCCGACCCTATAAAGCAAGGCCGCTTCGCGAACGCGAATATCAAGAGGGAGTATCCCCGCCAGGAGTACTGCCGAGTGGAGGGAGACCGTGCGATATGCTTTACATATTTTTTGTGCGAATCCTCGCTGTATAAAGTTTAGCCTCTTCTGAACTCCCAGCTTCCCAACCGCTGGCGCCCATACGCCGGCTGCATACAACACTATCGGCTCGACTGTGGCAGTGTAGATTGTATGGATCACCTCCGGGTGTAATCCCCAACTAGCCCTTGCCGCCCTGGTCAGCTGTTTGTATAAATTAGTAACTTTTTTACATGTATTATCAATGTGTTGGTTGAAGGTAAGTTTGTTGTCTATTGTGAGACCAAGAATCTTGATCTCCTTTGATGTGCCTATGCTAGTCCCGCCCATGCTCAGGCGTGGGGTGTCATATTTCAGCTTCCTTGTTATGACCATTGCCTTGGTCTTATGGGGTGCAAATTTCAATTTGTTTGCATCTCCCCACTCCTGAGCATAGGCGAGAGCGGCATTGGCACGCCTCTCTATTTCAATAGCCGTGTTGCCGTTAAATACCAGGACGACATCGTCCGCAAATGCTTGAACATAATGTTCCCTATCCTCAAGACCTCGCAGTAGTGGATCCAGCAGGAGATTCCAGAGGATTGGCCCACCAATTGAGCCTTGGACGCAACCCTTTCTCGTGCTTTTGCTGTATTCCTTGCCGGCGTACCTCACCTTGACCTGTCTGTCCTCCAGGTAGCTATTTATGAGCCTTCTAAGGCCCTCCGGACACTTCTCCTCCACGAGTCGGACTTTAATCGCCGGCCACCAGGCGCTGTCGAAGGCGCCCTCTATATCCAAGGAGACCAGCACCACGATCTGCTTGTCATCAAGCTTTGATCTTATGTGCTGGACCAGGGTATACAGGGCGTCCTCACAGCTCCTTTGTGGCATGAACCCGTATTGGCGGGCGCTGATACTTGGGTGAAGATGGTGCCGCAGTCTTGCCATTAACATTTTCTCCAGTATCTTGCCCATGACTGGAAGCAGTCCAATGGGCCTATATGACTTGGGAAGACTATAGCTATCTTTACCTGGTTTCCGAAGTGCGACGACAGTTGCTTCTTTCCAGGTCTTTGGAAAGTGGTTGAGCGTCAGGCATTTGTTTGCCATGGCAAGGAACAGCTGGGGTTCGTTTCTGATGGCGTGGCTGCAGATGTCAGCCGTGAGGCCGTCAGCCCCTGGTGCCTTCTTGGAGTTGAAGGATTTGGCCGCCATTTCAAGTTCGAAGAGAGTGAACGGTGGGTCCCGCCGCTCTGCGCAGGGCCCCCCGCTCACCCGCCTCGCCTTTTCCCTCAAGCGGGCCTGTTCCGCTGTATCCTCCTCCTCCAAGTCTTCCGGATAAAACACGTCTGCTAGAAGCCTCACGGACTGTTCCGCGTTCATGGCCACGCCATTCAGTTCCAGGAGTACGTCCTCCGCTCTCCTGGCAGTTCTACCAATCACTCTGTAAATCCCCTCCCACATCCCTTCCCTTTCCTGTTTACAGCAGAACTCTTTCCAGCTACGAATTTGGGCTTTTTTGGCCTCCGTTTCATATTTTTCCTTACTTTGCAGGTATTCGTTTACCACTCTATCCCGTCGGGCCGGTGCAGCGCCTTTGATCCTGCGCCTCCTGGTGGTGACCTCCTTTTTCAGTTTGGTGAGTTCCTCGGACCACCACGGAATCTTTATCCTCTGGTCTGCGCATTTTGTGGGTATTGAAGTGGTGCAGGCTTTTGTCACCAGTGCCGTAAACTTGATTATGGTATCCTCTAGTTGGCCCCCGTCCCCGATATTCTCCACTTCTGTCACAGTTAGGCTGTTTTCGACTTTTAGTTTGGCCAGTTCGCTGTGAAACCGATCCCAGTTAGCCTTTTTTGTATTGTACAGCCTTGTTGTGCGCTTGATGTCAGTGCCTTTTGAGCTTTGTAACCTGATTCCAAAGGCGATTCCGTTGTGGTCCGAGCTTGTGAGGTTCACTTCCACCTTCCAATCTACCACCAGGTTCAGTGCGTTAGTGGAGCAGGCGGTTATATCCACGTGGCTTTGGAAACGACGGCCACCCCTGATGGTATCGAACGTCGGGGTGTCACCTTCGTTTAGGATGTGGAGACCCAACTCATCGAACATCTCCATCAGTTCTTCTCCCCGCTCGTCCACTCCCACACTACCCCACCATGTGTTCCAGGCGTTCGAGTCCCCCCCCATGATTTTCATCCCCAATCCAGGTGTCTGAGCTACGCGTTTTAATTCCTCAATGTAAGGGCCTATAGGGCGGTCCGGCTCAAAGTAAAAGGATACTAGCGTGATCCTCCATGCCGTGGTTGATAGTCCCACCACCACAACGTGGTCGGTGGTAAGCTGGGGGTATTGGATCACATCTAGGCTACCGTCAAATACAGCAATTGCCGCTTTGACGGTACCCTCCCCCGTGGCATTATTCTGGAAGATCCGGACGCCAGCGTAGTTCCTCATACTTCGAGCCGCACCGACGTAAGGTTCCTGGATCAGGGCAGCCGCGATCTTGCGCTTGGAAGCCTCCATAATGAGCTCCTCCGTTGCGTGCTTCTTTTTCATGAGGTTTGCCTGGAACACATGGTAAGCCAAGGTCCCCGTCTCCACCTTAGCAATATGCTACAGTGGACCGTGCCAGTGCATCCCATCGCCTGCGGACAGGGCAGTCCTCGCTGAATGCGTTGTGGTCGGTGCGAGCTATTTTTGCTTTGGTGCAGTTTTTGCACGTCGGCGTCACGCCCAGCGTCCATAGCTCGCACTTTGCTTTCAGGTGATTTCCCCCACAGTGGCTACAGATGTCGCTCTCCTCCGTGCAGTACCTTCTGGTGTGGCCATACGCCAAACATCGGGAACACTGCACCAGAGGTGATTGGTCTACCACTCGGACCCGTTGCAGGTCCACATGAAGCGCACCCAGTTCCGTTGCCCTTCTCCAGATGGTCGGAGATACGGCCAGGACCAGGTGGTGTGTGTGGGGGTTTCTGGTCTTTTTCTTATATTTAAGTTGCATCCGGTCATCCCCTTCCCCGAGGCCAACAAAAACGTCCCGGTTTTGCTTTCGGATTGCGCCGAGTACCTCCTCATCCGAGTTGACACTCAGCACATCTTTCAGCATCACCAATGGGTCCTTGTTTTTGATATCCTCGACAATGAGCCGACCGGACTCAAGCCTCTCACGTGCCTTGTCCCTGTCCGCCGTCGTCGGGCACCCGAGGATGATTTTTCGGTCCTTGGCACGTCGGACCTTTTCCACTTTTACCCAGCCCTCCTTTGCGTCCACCGCCTTTCGTACCCTCTCCAGAACCTCGTCCCCTGACTCGTCCTCCTTGTCCGACGAGACTATGATGGAGTGGAGAGCAGGTCTCTCTGGGCTTCGCACAGGTGGCAGTTTTGCGGCCATGGACGCATAGGTGGGGTTTGCTAACGCTGCGGTGTTCTCCTGCAGTGCCGACTGCACTGCTCTCATCGCCTCGGCATTTTCGTTTAGGAGCTTCTTGTGCTCTTCAATTTTTTCCACGAGTGTGGCATACTCCTTATTTTGGGGTTTGGGCTGTTCGGCTGTGGGCTTCTCCTTGGGGGTTTCGGGTTTTGCCTCCAGCTGTTTTACCAGCGCGAACAGTCTTTTTAAAGCCTGCATGACCCCGGTTTTTATGTCGCTTCTCAGGTTGCGCGATTCTCCTAGAAATTTCATGCCACTTTGCATGTATGCCTTGGCCTCTTCGAGCTTGCTCGTATACACCTTTGCGCTTATGTCCTCGGGGCTAAGATGAAGCCTCGTGACGACCCCAGCAGACCCGCTACGCCCGGAAATAGGCGATCCCAGTGCAGTCTTGGTCGGTTCCCCCACGGGAACCGCCTCGCCAGTTCCCGACCCAGGTGCAGCCTCACTGAGTTTAATTGCAGACTTAGCTCCCCGGGGCCCCTGCCCGGACGCAACTCCACCGAGCCCGGACCCAGGCGAAGTTTTTGAGCAATAAGTTGCTCGTTCGGCTCTGGCACCAGCTGGTCCCGATCTAGGCGCAGCCCCACTGGCCGCGGACACCGCCACCTTCCGAGGTGCGGTTTTGTCTACTCCCTCGCCTCCCTGAAAAGTCTCCAGGCTTCGCCTGAAGGCAGACTGCTTCACCACAGTCCTGGCTAGATCCTCCTCTTCCCCTCTAGCCCTTTCCGCATCCTTCGTCACCGGAGTTCTAGGCGTAGCCATATTGTCCAACGTTTATGGCTCCTCAATTAAAAGTCTGGTGGTATGTAAAGGTACCCCAGGTGTGTTCACGTAGAGTTGGTGTGCACGGTATAGTTTGTGTGGTGTGTTGTGTGCAAGTAGTGTAGTGTTGTGTGTATTCGTGTATGTAGTGATTGAATGCTATGTGTGTGCGTGTGTGATTGTGTGTAGTATGAATGAACGCAGCTCTGACGGTTGCTGCGCGACGTCTAATTTAATAGGCAAACAAAATTAAAGTAGGTTGTGCGGCCAATAGGGGCCTAAGTCAGGTATAATAATATGGTAGAGTCACTCTACCTGTCCTTGGTAGCCCTGCTACTCGTCTTATTTTGGCCAATAGGGCCCTGGTCTAATTGAGTCAACTTAATGCTTTCTACAAAACAGTAGAGTCAAAATTTGTACATATGTATATACCCAAGTCTTAAATCTATTTATTAACTAGCTTACACACTAACCTAACCTAAGTCGCCCTCTGATAGGGTCCTGGCACGTAAGACAAAGGCCCCACAGAAGTTTGAGCTCAGGAACACCGTTTGCGGCGGTTCTGCAAGTAAACTCTATCCTGACTCTACGTAGAGTCTCTCTGTTGAGCCTATCAGATAGGCCTCCCCGAGCCCTTCACAACGACCCCAAACTCGAGGGTCCTATGTCCTCCGGTTCGCAGATAGCAGGGTTCCAAAGTTTTCGTGCAAAATTTGCACTAAAGTTTAAAACCCCGATATCCCGAGAACCACCAGTCCGATCCGCACGAGAGAGGGCTCCCCGAGAAGGTCCCGGCGAGATCTATCCCCTGACACGGTTTCCGAGTCAAAAAGGGGTGACCCCAAAAGTGACCCCCCAACTTGGTGGGGTCCACCACCAGACCCCCTGGTCGGATGCGGAGAAGAGAGCCAAGCCCCCCAGAGGAAACCAGGGGCCGCTACGACCTCCGGTTCCCGAGATATCCGGCTCTGAAAATTTCCAAGATGGCGGACCTGCCTAACTTTGAGCACGGATATTTCAGGTTCCAGGTGTCCCAGCGATCCCGAAAAAGTTTCCCTCTGATGGGCTCGACTCCCCCTACCACTCTAGAGTGCTAAAGGTGGAAAAGGAATTTTCAGAATTTTCCGGAAAAAAATTTCCGGAATTTCCACAACAACGTAGGGGTATGGTAGAGGGCCCCTCCCTGACTTCCCCAGTCAAGATCCGGTCTCTCTACGACAACCGGTTGCAGAGCTACAGGTGTTCTAACTTTTCCAAAATGGCCGCACGCGCCCAAGGTCAAACTTTGACCGGCCGTAGCTCCTAAACGGCTCGTCGCAGAGAGCCCAAAATTGATATCTGGGACGCCCCCGACGTCTTTTGTCCCCCCAATTGCTCAAAAGCCAATTTGGAGAAAATTGCTCCAATTTGCCCGAAAAGTACTTAATTCTAAAAATCACTCTCCGACACGTATGGCAAAGAAAAAATTTTTCCAATACGGCTATCCAGTCCGGAGAAAACTTAAATATAAGCTTCGTGCAAATTTTGTACTAAAAACCGGAATTTACGTTTTTCGTTGTTTCTGCCGCTAGAAAGGGCTTGTTTGGGCTTAACCAAGTGTAGATGGCTTGTCTAAACCCAACCCCGTCGTCAGAAACAAAGAAAATCTACCCCCTTTTATTTAATTTGGAAAAAACGTTAAAAAATCGCTATCTCCGAGCTGGATGGTGACAAAAATACAGAAAAAATGCAATAATAATCTATAAATAAGGTACTATTCGCCTACAGTCTTAAAAATACAATATAATTAGGTTTTCGTGCAAATTTGCACGAAAATACAAAAAAGTCAGTTTTTTAATTCTTGCGAGCTGGAAGGATGTCCAAAAAATCTGTAACTTGTCAGGCACGTAGAAGAAATGAGCGCGCAACTAATAGCAGTTACAGAAATTTGCTAGCTGCTCCAGTTCCGTCGTTATTAACGTGCAAAGTTCGAAACTTCTAACTATTATATAAAATCTTCTACTGCAAGGAAAATTTTTCTGTTACCGGATTTGTATAGCTCCTGGTAGGGTCCTCCTCTCTGCCAAATTTCACGGTCCTCGGACTGCGGGTTCTGGTACCACGTGCCCACGTGGTACTTGTTTTTTTGCCTTTCACGGGAAAACCACGGCTTTCCCGGAAAAACTGACGCACGCAGGGGGTGGGGCTCCGCTGCCCGCGGCCGGGGCAATTTGCTGGTTGAAAATCCGTTCACAGGTCACTGAGTTATTGGCACTTTTATCACGAACACGTGGCCCGGTGAGCCGGAAACGCGGAAAAACACTTTTCCCGGGTGCACGGTTAGAGTATGGAGCACACACGATATACCGGCGGATGTAATTCACCGAGACGCACCTGCTGACACTTGTTTCTTGAAAATCGGATAAGAAAAACCCACTTTTCTGAATTTTTTACTACGGAGCGCTACGGAATCGCAGCTAGTCGTCGCGAGAGGTGAAGGGCGACTGGGTTAGGTTAGGTTAGGTTAGGTTAGGTTAGGTTAGGTTAGGTTAGGTTAGGTTAGGTTAGGTTAGGTTAGGTTAGGTTAGGTTAGGTTTTTTTTTTTTTTTTTTTTTTTTTACGTGAGGAATGCTATTAGGCATGCTACCTCCGATATGGGGGGTATCTGGAGGCCGTATGTGGGACTCACCTCTTCGGGGCATACCCACTAAACCTCACGATGTCCACTTCATCGCCTTCAGGTCAGATCACAGGATAGGCAGGCGTTTGCTCACTGCGATCCGTCCGGCGTTGCCCAGCGAGCGGGCTCGACTCCCAGGGGTTGGGCCAATGCCCTTCCCCTGTAACGTCACATGTTAGCGCCCCCTGAACACTAGGGGCGCCACATCGCGGGGCCATTATTAGGTCGGTGGATCCCCCGATCCTCCTTCCAAGGCCAGGCGGCTGGCGTACTGCATACGCCGCCGCCCCGACGCTGTGGGCCGGCGAGGAGGAAGCGTCAAACCGCTACGTTCCCTCTCTCTGAGCGTCTCTCGTTTTGCCGTCATGACTGTCTCAGCGAATGAGACAACGGCGGCCCAGCCCTCTTCGCTGTCGACCATGGCGCGAACCACGGCCGGCAGCGAGAGGTCTTGTCCTATCCTACCTATTAGAGCCGAACGCTCCCCGCTCCAAGCCGTGCACACGACGCGCGTATGCTCCGCCGTGTCCACAGCCCCACCGTTACAGTGGCGACACGTAGGCTCCGGCTCGATGCCGACCACCTCCCACAAGTACTTCCCGAAGCAGCCGTGCCCCGTTAAGAGTTGTGTAAGGTGGAACGTTAGAGTCCCGTGCCGCCTTTCGACGTAGGGCCGCAGAATGGGTTGGATGGCCGAAACCAGTTCCTTCCCCACCGCGGACCCCTCTAGTCGGGCCGACCACCTGTCGAAGAGAACGTCGCGAGCTTGCGCTCTCCAGCTTTCGATCTCCTCCACGGTTGGCCAACCCCCGCCCCTTCGTACCAGAGTAGTTCGCCGGTAAACCTGCGACAGTACCCCAGCCTCGAGATCCCACGGTAGACTGGCTGCGATTGCGCAAGCCGCCTCGTACGACACCGTGCAGTACGCCCGAGCCGCTCTTTGCGCTATGGCTCGCTGCGGGCGCCGCAGCAAGACCATATTCTGAGCGCTCAGAGCATCTGCCCATATCGGCGCACCGTACAGTGCTTTCGAACGCAACACTCCGTCGTACAGGCGACGGCACGCACTACCAGGTCCCCCTTTGTTGGGGAGGAGCCTTGCGAGCATTCCGGCGTAGGCTAAAAGTTTCGGAGCCAGTTGCCGAAAGTGCTCCACAAACCCCCACCGACTGTCGAGAACGAGTCCTAAATACTTCATCCTCGACCCGACAGCGATGGAGGTGCCCCCTACCACGATTTTTGCGCCTACAGGTGGAGGTCTCCGAGGCCCGTGGAAAAACAGAGCCTCAGATTTTTCGAGAGCCACCCGGAGCCCTAACGCCTTGATGCGGCGCACTACTTGCGCCACACCAGCCGTGGCCAGCACCGCCGCATCGCGAAAATTGGGGGCCCGCGCGGTGACCAGGGTATCGTCGGCATAACAAAGTATACCAACTCCCCGGAGATTTGCACCGCGCAGGACCCAGTCGAATCCGATGTTCCACAGGAGAGGCCCGAGGACCGACCCCTGCGGAACACCGCATGACATCTCTCGCCGGACGAGCCGATCGCGCGACGGATACGCGATCGCGCGCCCGACGAAGTAGTCCCCGAGCACTTGCCTAAGGTACTCGGGAACCTTGTGGTACCTAAGTGCCTCCGCGACAGTCGCCCAAGGAAGCGTGTTAAACGCATTCGCGATATCCAGCGAGACCGCAAGGACCACTTCTCCCTGGTCGACTGCCTCCCCCACGCGTTCCCGCAAGTGCGAAATGGCATCTAGGGTTGACCTCCCGCGGCGAAAACCAAATTGACCGTCGTGCAAGTCTGGTCCTACCCCCTCCAGGTGCTTGACGAGACGAGCACTGATCACCCGCTCGAACAGCTTGCTCATCTCGTCAAGCAGTACTATCGGGCGGTAGGCCGACGGTGACTCTTTTGGGCGGCCGTTCTTACCGAGAAGAACGAGCTTCCCGATCTTCCAAGTACGCGGGAATCTCCCCCCCGTCAGACATTCCGTCATGAGGGATCGCGTATCCTCCCCGATAATCGGCATCACCGAGGTGATCAGCCGTCCAGGTACTCCGTCCGGGCCTGGGGCGCCGTTCTTCGCCTTGAGTCGCAGAACGGCCACCTCCAGTTCCTCCTCGGACACGGGAGGAATGACCTCCGCCGCTGTTGGCTCCTGGTTACGTGACGACATGGTCGGAGGGACCCATTCGTCTGCCGCCGGAAATAGGGTGCTGACCACTTGTCCTACGAACGAGGGCTCCAGAGACCTGGTGAGTGGGGGCGCCCACGGTCGGAGCTTGTGGCTCATGACCTTGTATGGCCGCCCCCATGGATCTCTGTCGAGTGTCTCAAGCCACTCCCTCCAGGCCTCCTCCTTAGCCGACTTGATCGCTGCGCTGTAGACCGCACGGGCGGCCTGCCACGCAGCGCGAAGCTCCGCTTCCAAGACCAGGTCCCTAACCCGTCTTCCCCGGGCA
Source organism: Cybosia mesomella (assembly GCA_946251805.1). Classification (NCBI taxonomy): domain Eukaryota; kingdom Metazoa; phylum Arthropoda; class Insecta; order Lepidoptera; family Erebidae; genus Cybosia; species Cybosia mesomella. Next base: position 29,861,461 of record OX276406.1, read on the forward strand.
CGAGTGTACCGGCGTTGCGATGCCCAGCTCGCTTGCCGAAGCTCAGCGAGGTGCGGGCGCCACCAGTACACCTGTCTCCGAGGAGGAACCGGCCTTGCCCTACTCATAGCCGCGTCACAGACGCGAGTCAGCGAATCCTGGAGCTGCTCCGATTTTGCGTCCACGTCCAGATGGGTAGTGCCGGCACCAGCCCACCGTTCCACGATGGCCGCCTCGATAGCCAGCTCCCGATCCAGCGTGGCTACTCGCCAGCGCGGATTTTCACCGCTAAGGGGACGATTACTTGACCATGCAGCCGTCGCGGGCGAGGAGGAAATGTCGAACCGAATATATCGGTGATCGGACAAGTTCTCCTCTCCCTCGAAGACTCTCCAGTTGCGCGCCCTGCGTGCCAGCGCGGGGCTGGCGAACGTCAGGTCAATAATCGATGTGCCTCCTTGGGGCCCTACGAACGTGTTCACCGTCCCCCTGTTGAGGAGCACCACGCCAGTAGACACCGCCCACTCTTCCAACGCTTCTCCTCTATCGTCGGTGTCCGGTGATCCCCAAGCACGCGAGTGCGCGTTGAAGTCTCCGGCAATCACGACATGAGCAGGGTGCACCCCTTCCACCATACCCCCGATTTCTAAGAGCAGTTGCTCGAAGTCGGCGAGGGTTTTGCTGGGAGGGCAGTACACCCCGATCACTGCGATGCCGCCTAAAGTGACCGTCACACATCCCCGGCCCCTCAAGACCTTCTCGAAGGGAGCGGAGCCGGGGACGTGCAGTTGCGTAACGATCGCAACTGAGCCGTCGAGGTCACTCGCCCAGTCGTCGCGGGGGCGAACGTAGTACGGATCGGAGATCACCGTAACCGACGCCTGCCACTGCGCCATGCACTGGAACAAATTGTCCTGAGCTCCGACGCAGTGGTTGATGTTCGCCTGCAGGAAGGAGATAGTCGCCATTTATGAGTGGGCCGTATCCATCGCCTCCTCGGTCTGCGAGAGATCGACAGACTGCGAGGGCGCCACGGGGCCACCCTTCGCCGCCTGCCGTCCCTGGGGTCGCTTGCCCCGCTTCTGGTCACCCGCTGCGCAGTCTTTGCTGCCCAGCCGGTGACCAGACGCCTTGCCCCCTGCCGCGCATATCGGACAGTGGGGTTCGGCAGTGCACGCTGCGGCCGCATGGCCGGGCTTGCCGCAGTTGAAGCAAAGCCCGCTGCGGTCAATGCCCACAGTGCACTTCACTCCGATGTGGCCCGGTTCCAGACAGCGGAAACACCGCTGCTGTCTGGGCTCTAAGAGTGTAGGTCGGACGACCGACCACCCGACCAAGATTCGGCGACCATCGGTCACCCTTTGGGCTGCGGCGGTAGGGCACTTAAGCCAGACCGATCCCAGCCTACCAGTTGGGCGATTAATCTCGCCAACCTTCACGGCCTCTACGGCACACCCACCCTCGGCTGCGATGGCCGATGCAATTTTCTCCTTAGTGGCCGCATCATCCAGGCCGGAGATGCGCAGTTCTGCACATTTCTCCGGTCGGGATACGCGGACCCCGTCGCCCAACACTTTTTTGAGCTCGGTGGCTAGCCCGTTCGCCTTTTCGGCGTTACCGGCGCCAGCCACCTCGAGGATCCGTGCCCCCGTCGCCGCCTTGCGGAAGCGGACACCATCGATCCCTAGGCCTTTGAGATCGATGGATTTTTCCGCCTCCGCAAGGACGGCCGCATATGTTGCGCCCTGCTCCACCGCGCCAGGCTGCAGGGTGATGACCACTGCAGCCGTTCGCGGGGGGCGGAGTTTAGGGCTCGCCTTTTTTGAGGCCACAGCCGGAGCGGGTTTCGCTGCCGGCTTAGTGGGGCCCCGCTTGGCCACCAGAGTCCATCCCTCGTCCATCGACGAGGGGGGAGGTGGCAGCGGACGAGGCTGTTGAGTGGCAGCTGCCTGTTTGGCAGCAGCACTCTTCCTCGTTTTCTTCTTTTTTTTTTTGTTGCCTGGGGCAGTCTCCGAGGTTGAAGGCAACCTCGAAGGTTGTGCCTGCTCAGGCACGGACGCCGCGGGTTTGGCCACCTTAGGTGGCGCCTGCTTAGGCGTAGACGCCGCAGGTGTGGTCACCACAGGTGTCGCCCCACGGGCGGCCTTGGCCTTGGCCTTAGCCTTGGCCTTAGACGCGGGGGGTGCGGTTGGCGCCGACGCGGGGAGCGCTGGCTCTTCGACGCCTATGGCCGAAGAGGACGCGGAGGCAGCTGCGGCAGCATTACGTATGTCCGCCTGAAGCGGAGGACGGAGCCGTTTCTCGGGCAACAGGCGGTCCTGTATCCCCTCGAGCCGCGCATCAACCATAAAGGCGATCTCGTCGCGGCTCATAGTGAGGGGAGCCGAGTCCGCCCGCTCCCTCAAAACACCTATTTCAGCTCGGAGGGTGACCAGCTCGGCCTGAAGCCTGGCCACCTCGTCCGACTCTGTGCGAGACCTCAACTCGCGAGCGTACTCCAGGATGGAGCTTGCCGCGAGATTGAGGTCCCGCACATATTGACCCTTCAGACGTGACGACTTTTTCGCCACCGTCTGAACGGTCCCTACAGCTGCCTCTATGGCCTGTGTCAACTCCTCAGCCCGTAGGTGAGCAGATGACACGGTCGCCTGTTGTTGCGGTTTGCTCGGTTTTAGAAGGAATGACTCCTTCTGCTGCCGCAGCTCCTCCGCCAGTTCCTCCTCTGCCCGAAGTTGGAGCTCTCGCTCCTTGGCCAGGTTGAGCTCGGCCTTGGCTTTCGCCAGGCCGACATACTGGCCTGTGGTCGGGGGTCGACCACGCAGTTTCTTGCCACCGACCTCAGCGGCATCCACTCGGTCTCCCGACTCGGAGCAGTCCCCGTCCGACGCAGAGTTTGCGCGTTTCCGCCAAAGTCTGCCCGGGGAGGACGGCCGCGAGTCGACAGACACCACCGTGCCGACGCTGGTGTCGGTGGAAGACTCCGACAGAGTTTGCGTCCTAGAGCCTAGACGAGGCAGTAGGACGCGCGCCTCCTTGCAAACCCCTGGGAGGGAGGATTGAGACCTTTCGGTCCCTCTCCCCGACCCCTCAGGGTTAAAAGCCCCCAGGAGGGGAGATCGGGGCCTTTCGGCCCCTTTCCCCGCCCCCTTAGGGTCACGCGCACCTCGGAGAGGAGAGCGGGACCTCTCAGTCCCACTCCCCGCCCCCTGAGGGCCAGAACACTCGTCAGACATCGTTTCCGATGTCAGACGACCTCTAACCTTATTGGCGCTGAGAAGCACCGTTTTGTTGGCACTGAAAAGTACCGCAAGCTCAGAAATAACTGATCGCTCTTAATGCCCCTCAAGTATCGAGCCAGAGATTCGGTCACCCGCCTGCCACTCCGTTACGGTGGTCAGGTCGGGGTCCAGGGCCGGACGACAAGGACGTACTCAAAGCTCACTTACGGGGGCCCGCCCCAGGTTAGGTTAGGTTAGGTTAGGTTAGGTTAGGTTAGGTTAGGTTAGGTTAGGTTAGGTTAGGTTAGGTTAGGTTAGGTTAGGTTAGGTTAGGTTTTTTTTTTTTTTTTTTTTTTACGTGAGGAATGCTATTAGGCATGCTACCTCCGATATGGGGGGTATCTGGAGGCCGTATGTGGGACTCACCTCTTCGGGGCATACCCACTAAACCTCACGATGTCCACTTCATCGCCTTCAGGTCAGATCACAGGATAGGCAGGCGTTTGCTCACTGCGATCCGGCCGACGTTGCCCAACGAGCGGGCTCGACTCCCAGGGGTTGGGCCAGTGCCCTTCCCCTGTAACGTCACATGTTAGCGCTCCCTGAACACTAGGGGCGCCACATCGCGTGGCCATTATTAGGTCGGTGGATCCCCCGATCCTCCTTCCAAGGCCAGGCGGCTGGCGTACTGCATACGCCGCCGCCCCGACGCTGTGGGCCGGCGAGGAGGAAGCGCAAACCGCTACGTTCCCTCTCTCTGAGCGTCTCTCGTTTTGCCGTCATGACTGTCTCAGCGAATGAGACGACGGCGGCCCAGCCCTCTTCGCTGTCGACCATGGCGCGAACCACGGCCGTCAACGGGAGGTGTTGTCCGATCCTACCTACTAGAGCCGAACGCTCCCCGCTCCAAGCCATGCACACGACGTGCGTATGCTCCGCCGTGTCCACAGCTCCACCGCTACAGTGGCGACACGTAGGCTCCGGCTCGAAGCCGACCACCTCCCACAAGTACTTCCCGAAGCAACCGCGCCCCGTTAGAAGTTGTGTAAGGTGGAACGTTAGAGTCCCGTGCCGCCTTCCGACGTAGAATTCGTCGCAGAATGGGTTGGATGGCCGAAACCAGTTCCTTCCCCTCCGCTGACCCACTCCGACGCAGTGGTTGATATTCGCCTGCAGGAGGGATACAGTCGCCATTTATGAATGGGCCGTATCCATCGCCTCCTCTGTCTGCGAGAGATCGACAGACTGCGAGGGCGCCACGGGGCCACCCTTCGCCGCCTGCCGTCCCTGGGGTTGCTTGCCCCGCTTCTGGTCACCCGCTGCGCAGTCTTTGCTGCCCAGCCGGTGACCAGATGCCTTGCCCCCTGCCGCGCAGAGCGGACAGTGGGGTTTGGCAGTGCATGCTGCTGCCTTATGGCCAGGCTGCCCGCAGCTGAAACACAGTCCGCTACGGTCGATGCCCACAGTGCACTTAACTCCTATATGGCCCGGTTCCAGACAGCGGAAGCACCGCTGCTGTCTGGGCTCTAAAAGTGTAGGTCGGACGACCGACCACCCCACCAAAATTCGGCGACCATCGGTCACCTTTTGGGCTGCGGCGGTAGGGCACTTAAGCCAAACCGACCCCAGCCCACCAGTTGGGCGATTGATCTCGCCAACCTTTACAGCCTCTACGGCACACCCTCCCTCGGCTGCAATGGCCGATGCCACTTTCGCCTTAGTGGCCGCATCATCCAGGCCGGAGATGCGCAGTTCTGCGCATTTCTCCGGTCGGGACACGCGGACCACGTCGCCCAAAACTTTTTTGAGCTCGGTGGCTAGCCCGTTCGCCTTTTCAGCGTTACCGGCGCCAGCCACCTCGAGGATCCGTGCCCCCGTCGCCGCCTTGCGGAAGCGGACACCATCGATCCCTAGGCCTTTGAGATCGATGGAATTTGCCGCCTCCGCAAGGACGGCCGCATAGGTTGCGCCCTGCTCCACCGCGCTAGGCTGCAGGGTGATGACCACTGCTGCCGAACGCGGAGGGCGGAGTTTAGGGCTCTTCTTTTTTTTTGGGGCCACAGCTGGAGCGGATTTCGCTGCCGGCTTAGTGGGGCCCCGCTTCGCTACCACAGTCCATCCCTCATCCGTCGACGAGGGGGGAGGTGGCAGCGGGCGAGGTTGGTGAGCGGCTGCTGCCTGTTTGGCAGCAGCGCTCTTCCTCGCTTGCCGCTTCTTTTTTTTATTGTCACCTGCGGCAGTCTCCGAGGTTGGAGGCAACCTCGAAGATTGTGCCTGCTCAGGCAGGGACGCCACGGGTTTGGCCACCTTAGGTGGTGCCTGCTTAGGCGTAGACGCCTCAGGTGTGGCCACCACAGGTGTCGCCCCGCGTGCGGCCTTGGCCTTGGACTTAGCCTTGGCCTTAGACGCGGGGGGTGCGGTGGGCGCAGACGCGGGGAGCGCTGGCTCTTCGATGTCTATGGCCGAAGAGGACGCGGAGGCAGCTGCGGCAACATTCCGTATGTCCGCCTGAAGCGGAGGACGGAGCCGTTTTTCGGGCAACAGGCGGTCCTGTATCCCCTCGAGCCGCGCGTCGACCATAAAAGCGATCTCGTCGCGACTCATAGTGAGGGGAGCCGATTCCGCCCGCTCCCTCAAAACCCCTATCTCGACTCGGAGGGTGGCCAGCTCGGCCTGAAGCCTGGCCACCTCGTCCGTCTCTGTGCGAGACCTCAGCTCGCGGGCGTACTCCAAGATAGAGCTTGCCGCGAGATTGAGGTCCCGCACATATTGACCCTTCAGGCGGGACGACTTCTTCGCCACCGTCTGAACGGTCCCTACTGCAGCCTCTATGGCTTGCGTCAACTCCTCAGCCCGAAGGTGAGCAGATGACACGGTCGCCTCGTTGTGCGGTTTGTGCGGTTTCAAAAGAAATGACTCCTTCTGTTGCCGC